>PVKE010005536.1:0-58550 GCA_004027555.1 Craseonycteris thonglongyai
CCGCTGCTCTCAGTTGCCTACACATTATCAGGTTTCCCTGGGGCTCAAAAAGTTGCCAGGGAGGAAAAGGCCATGAGCACGCTGCTTACTCAAGGAAAGACAGTGATACAGTCCAAGGAATGTGACCCCATGATCACTGCAATAATAACATATCAGAACAGTCCTGCCCATACATTTGCTGCTTCTTCAAACCGGTAATGACCACCTTAATGTCCACATCCAATGAACACATGCTGGAGAATTAGGGTCCAAAGAAACCAAACAGCAGACGACAGAGGGTAAGTCTAGTGGCTGCCAGCCGCGGGTATAGAGATGGGCTCAGCAGCCCTGGCTGGTACATTTTAGTCCGGGATTTAGACGTCATAACATTTGATGAGCACAGTGAAGTTTGTGTCCCGCCATTTATTTTCATGGAAGTAAATCAGCTTGGTGGCTCTTCATAAACCTTGCGGGAGAGCAATGTCTAGTCAGAGAATGAAGAACAGGGTGTCTGTTCATTGCAAGATCGCACTCCTTGTGCACGCCCTGTGGGTAAATGGTGTGGCCTTTCTCTTCCTAGTGGGCATTTGTGTGGTTTTCTGTGTTGTGGTATCACAAACAAAGCTGCAATAACCACTTTGTGCACATGTGTGAGTACTTTTCTAGGTTAGATCCTGAGCAGTGTAATCACTGAGAGGTAGACAGAGCATGGTTTATCATTCCAAACAGGGACACAAAAAGGTATTAATAATCATGCTAGTGTGACAGGCTGAGGCTGGAACTGCCCTGGGTAAACCAGGAAGCATGGTCTCCCTAGATAAGGAGTATCAAATTATCTATCTATCTATCTATCTATCTATCTATCTATCTATCTATCTGACAAATGCCATCCATAGTAAATGGAATTCTATCAAAAGTTTGACCCTTTTCTCCCCTAAATGAAAGGTCAAATGTCAAAGGCTAACATTAGGCCTTAGAGGCCGCTAAATACCTTCCCTTGCTGAACGGCTCTGTTCATTAACAGAGGACACACATTCGCTCTGAGGTTCTCCCAGTCCTTGCTTTGATAGTTTGGTAGTCCCTCTTTCCTGGGACATGGCACCATTCTTTATTTAATGTCTCACTGCAGCTTCCAGAATGACAGTACCAATGAAACGGAAACACTGGCTTCAGCAGAAGTCCTTAATGACTTATCTCTCCACTGCAAGGTCATCATTGTGCGGCCAGACAAGGGTCCTTTCTGAGTGTGGCATCATGGTGCTGTCATCCTCAACTACACTTCATGTGGGACTACCCTATGAACACGTTCTCTTTTCTACTTCTCTTTTGTATGCCTAGCGGATTCCTTCGGGACTTTCTCAGGTTTTACAACAACTAAAAAAACAGCAAACAATCCATTAAATAATCAAAAGCAAAGAACAAAAAAACCCACAAAAACCAAAAAAAATTCAATGTTCATTTTATCCTACAAGCTTCTTAATTGGAAATCAAAGAGTATCAGCAGAGCCTCACTTCAGTAAAGAGCTTTCTTGGCAGACAGAAAAGAGATGTGATAGTGTTATGATCAATGGGTAATTGGCTTCAGCAATAGTCACAAGAATTAGATAGCACTAGAGATCCAACTTTGCACCAAAGGAAACTCTAGCATTCCTAGCTTGACCAGTGGAGCAATCTGTAAGCGAGGGGGATGGTTGGGATCAGGTGTAAAATAAGTAGAATCGATCCATTCCCTGGTCTTGATTGAAACTTTGAGTGTCCTATACTCATGGGTATCATGAGAGATAAGCAGTTGTAGAAAATATGGCCTCATTTACCAAGAGTTTGTAATCTAGTTGCGGAGCCAACACTGGTGAAAACAATTGAAAACAAGTTAGCAAGAAGCATCAGAAAACCCCAGCCAGATTGGTTGCTATAGATTTTGCTTCACTGAAAAGGCTGTCTTTTGTCCAAGGAAATACTGTGATTCAATGGCTTGATTATATCAACCCCACTGGCTTTAAATGTTGGGTAATAAGAGAACAATACATGTGTCCCTCTTCGGCCCCAGGCTCCCAGAGATCCAGCATATTTACAATGAGTGAATTCAATCTTGGGCTTGGAAGAGGAAGAACAAAGGTTGTTTAATCTCTTTATAGCACAGGGGTTAAGACCATGAGTTCCAAAGACAGACTCCTGCTTTCAAGTCTGGGCTCCATTCCTTATGGTCTGTGTGACCTGGGCATAGCACTAACATCTCTAAGTTTCCGCTTTCAACTGAAAGTAGAGATAAAATAGTATAGTCCTGTATCTTCTGTATCTATACCTTTTATATTTTGAAGATTAAATTATTTAATAGATGCTAAATTCTTGGACTGGTGCCTGGCAAACAAAAGGGCTCAAAATCCTAGTTGTTGTTATTAAAAGCAAGATTTTACACTTTGAAGTGTTACTTGACCAGCTCTAACCTAATTTTACCCATGTTGTGCCAGCTACTATTCTGAGCACTTTACATGTATTAATTTGCTTGACCCTCTAACAATCCTACGAGAGAGATAGAGTCATTGCCCTGTTATTATAGGTGAGGAAACTCAGGCACAGAAAGGTTGTCCCACAGCTACATTGCTCTTGCCACTCAAATCTTGTATCCCCACAGGGGGACATGGAAGGCTTCTTCAGTTCCTGAACTGGGATAACTGGGAGGGCCAGGAACACAGGTGACCAAAGAGACATTAACAAAAGAACCCCTGGCAAGAGGCTGGTCCCTTAGTTCCACATGAGTGCAGACAGGCTTCTGTTTTGACAAGCACACCTAGAATGAGTTCATCCCACATCTAGGCAGCAGACAGTTCATTGAGAGGTTTCTTTATGAATCTTACTCTTAGAGGACTCTGTTCTCAGAATTTCAGCCATTTATGAGTCAGCCTGGCAGACTAAAATAGCAGAGTCAGGAAGACCTCAAATGCAGCTGGCATTCTCATTAACTGCCTGGGTGACCTGCTGTTTGCCTCAAGAGCTCTCCAGGTCATATTTGAGTATAAACATAAGATCACGAGAAAGGGAGAATTAAAGAGCTTTTAAATATTCCTGGTCTAGTGTGACATATTTCCTGTAATCTGACAGAATTCAGCATAAAAACTTTTTGATGGGTAGGATTTTCCCTGATAGATTGTTTTTTCTAAACCAAATTATATTCTTTAATCAGCGTTACTATGGGGATCAAAGCTCGTATCACCGATGTCACACCTGCATTTCCCACATTTCTTGTACTTATTTGCCAACTCACTTCTGGTGTATCGTCTGTTCCCCATGTGGATTCTTTAGTGAAACACCTTGATCATTGTCCTTTGATGTTTTAACATGGCTGAACTGATCATAATGAAAATTTCCTTTAAATGTTGAAAATAGATCTAGATAGTGAATGTTAGTGGGGGAAAGAATCTGCTCAACCACTGGCAATGGAGGTTCCAGGATTTTTGTTTTCTTTTCTTTTTTTTCAGAAGGTTTACTCTAATCGGGAGTATGTGTGACTTCTGTCAACCCCCCAAATCATTTCTCCATATGGTCAGGCAAATTGAGAAATGAGTCAAAATCATTTAAAAAATGAGTGATTGAATACATTAGTTAGATGCCTTTGCATGAGTGATTTAATCTCCCTGGATTTCAGTTTCCCATCTGTAAAATAAAAGCAGCAGGTTAACATCAGGGAGAGCGGGGTACAATTAATATTAGCTGTTGATGCTTCTGCTGCTATTGCTTCTGCTGCTGATTTTGAGCCAAGATTTTCAAAGTACCAAAAACCAACTTCAAGAACACTAATAATTAACATTAGTCCTCCAAAATGTTAGGCAGCCTGTATTTGGCTTTGCTCAAAAGTTCAAGCAGGAGCTTCAATACCCAGGCCTAGAATGGATAATAAATGGTGCTGCGGTGAGGACAGCTGGGTGCTGTCCTCTGCTTTTGCTCTGTGATTATCCAGGCTCCTCTGGGTCCACACAGATTATCTTCGGCTGGCTGTTGGCTCTGGTCCAAGTGCTACCTGTAGGAGAGGCCACCATGATGCCATGGGAGGTCAGACAACCACAGCTTGTCAGGATGTGAAGAGACGTTGTAGACCATATACTCCAGAGATAGTAAATCTAAAGTGTCTACAGGGATCAGCAAATGGTGTGCATGAGTCTAGTTGCCTGGGCATAATGTACGTATGAATGCGACCCCATCCCACTCAATGGGTATATAACTGTTCATATTGCAGGGACTGTGGGTGGGTGCCTTATAAGAATGTGGGCCCAGCCCACTGCTGAGATGCCAGAAATCCAGATGGTTTTCTATGTGGAATCTCTTGGTTTTAAAATGTTACCAACTAATTCCATTTTTAAGGCACTGTATACGCCAAACTGAAAATAACCATTTGCTATATCTGCTAGCTTTGACATTCTGATGTAGCCTTGGTCTTCTGAATCTAAATTTAGTGCTTTCCAATGATCCTCCCACTCAAAAGTGCAAGCCCCTTCAACAGGAACCTTTCAGTCTGGTTCACTGATATACCCCAGTGCAGTTCAGGACTTGGAGTTAGCATTCAATATTGTTTTCTTTTCTGAATAAAGAAATCAATGAGATTTATCTAAGAAAGGCTGAGGAAGAGAAAGTTATTGATATGGGTTGTAAAAGAGTCAGAAAGCGTAAAGCTGCTTGAGATTTAGGATATAGCATGAGGGAAGCATTGAATTTAAGACCAACTAATCATGGGGGTTGGAGGAAAGCATATGTAAAATCCAGAAGACATCCAATCCATACAACTTCTGAGGAATGAGGGCCCACAGCTGTTTCTTCATTCAAAAGCTTCATTTGAAAGGCAACCCTCAGTAAACCTGGGCTGCCAATCAAAGTCTGCCACCAACCTGTTATGTGATATGGGTCAAGATGCTTGAGTTGTTTGAACTTATTTCATCATTTGTAGAAATGGACACGATCCTACCTACTCTGTCAGTTTGACAGCCAGAACTGAGATAATGTTCTCAGATCTTCTTGCTCAATATATAGAGAGTTCTTAAATGGGACCAATGTTGTGGTTATTATTGTACTACCCAGGTATCTAGTCTCTCATTGATAAAATGAAGGGGTTAGACCAGTGAGATAAATTTTTAGACTTATTATGGCTAGAAAATTTCTAGGCAAAGGCCATGATAAGACCACACCATCACCATTAAATTCAATGTAACGACATTTGAAATACTGCTGTTCACAAACTACTCACTTCCAGAAAGCCAACAGCATTGAAACTGCCACAAACATCAAAGGAAATTTTGCTATGCATGTTTTTTGTTTTATGTCAAATTTTCTTGAGCTCCTTTCAAGTAATACATTTAAGTGCCATCCTTCTCACAAGTCAAGGAAGTTGATTGAAAATGGGACCAAACTATACTCTACTGACCAGGGGCTTGCTCTATTCCCAGGATATTCTTGGGGAAAGAGGAGGGCAGGGTAACTGTAAACACATTCTTGGGAGGCTTTATTTTGCCCTAGCCATACATCAAGTTGATAAGATTCAGGCAGAGTGGAATTTAAATGAAGAAATTTTGTGTACAAAGAGAAAGGTTATCTCTACTCTTGGGTAGAGTACAACCAAGTAGTGCCCATTAGGACCCACGGAGCACTATAAACTTCAATAGCACATTCTGACTCGCCTAGCACACTAATGAAGTAGTAAAAGTATGGCTGTGCTTTAAAGATTTGTGCCTGAGTTATGACCTGTTTCAAATAACAGGAAATTGGAGACAACATTTTAATGATTGTGAATGCATTTAGAAAGAAGCCTTGGTGTCTAAAGAGAGTTGAGAAGACAGTGCAATTGAGGAACAATTTACTACCAAGAAATCAATTTGAAAATTCTGTACAAGATTATGACCCGTTAACTTGTCTTTCTTTACAACTATAGGCCCTAAAATGTTACTTTTGGACAAGGAGTTTTACAAACAATAAATGCTAATTAAGTAATCTATTCAAATGAGTTGAGTGAAAGAAGAAAAAATAGGAATCACCTCTTGTGGAAAAATATTTTCAACATTGTGGTTAAAAATATCAACATTGCTGTTGTTCCTGCTGCTTTTTCTTTTTTCTTTTGTTTTTTAAATTGAAAACTAGTGGAATTGGACACTGAATTAGACCAGTCCATTTCCCTATCATCTTTATACATTATTGCAATAACGCCATATAAATGAATGTTCACACACAGACACATACAGACACATTCAAATCTACACACACACAATCCACCATACACAGTGACACATAAAGAGTTCTGTTTCTGATGTAATGGATTTAAGTAGACAGAGATAGTGATGCATTACAGATATTACAAAGGTAGAGGAGAATGGCCTTGACTAAATAAGATCCGAAGAAAACACATACATGCACACACGCACACACGCATGCACACACTCATCACACAACCAAACATAAATGTGTGTGCAGCTACAACTATTTAGGAACCTTTGTAAACAGAGCAACAAGCCAGAAAGCCAACAGATAACAATAAAAAAGGCATGAAAATAAGAGCTACCTTTTAGCCAAGCAAGACAATACATTTTCTAGCCAAAAATAAAGAATGGTCTAGTCTACAGCTGAAAGAGAAAACTAAAGATGTCAAGGCAGCTGAAAACATAATGGCTCTCGCCTTCTCATATCCAGGGTCCGTCCTATCATCAAGTTTTTCAGAAGGTGCCGTTTTCTAAAAAAGCAAGGTGCTTTGGTTACTCTCCAGCCTGATGCATGTGGGCACCCAGTTTAGCCCGTGCCCTCTGGTCTCAGAGATCTTGGGTGATAACACCATGCTGGAGAAGATAATGATTTGGACCCAGCAAACAGCATGCAAAAGAAAGCAAATAGTCCTGTGGCACTTTGGAAGTAAAGACAATGGGGATTTATTTTCCCCAACAGTTGATTAGAAACCACATTCCTCTTTATTTCTTAGGCTTTCCAGAGCCCTTGTGGATAGATGTGAGCTGCTGAATCTCAACACCTCCCATCTTGTGTTAGTTTTGCACAACTAGGCAAAGGGTGTGAAGTCAGTGCTTACCATTTGTGGGGTAGCAACTTCTTGGCTAATTATGGGAGCCTTTATTGTGCCCTTTGAACTTAAACACAGACAGAAAAGTATTGAGTATGAGCAGTGATTTAACATCATGTGAAATTAAGCCTGAAGGACATCATGTCCTCATAAAGCATAGTTACTCCTAAACTTTTATCTCAAATTGTCTCGGAGGAACTCTCACCAGTAGGTAATAAACAGACTTGGAAAAATGTCACTGACCACATTAAACATCCCCTTCGTATGAGCACAGAGGGCCTTTTTACGTGCAGCTAAGTGCAGCGGGAACAACTCTTGGTTCTAATAGCTCCACTGGCCCTGATGGTTTGTGAACATCACAACGTGAAAGGAGAAGTGAAGAGAGGGCTCTCTGATAAATCGCAGTTTCTACAAGATCTGTATGTGCGCGGATGCAACACAGCCTTCAAAAGAGTGTGAGGAAGGCATGAAACTCTTCAATTAATACCGTAATACTCTTTCTTTTCTAGTTCTCTGCTTCTAAGTGTAGCACATACTTGTTAAACAAATGAGCTGAATAGGGGCCATTTTGTCAGCAAAAAATAAAACAAAATAAAAACACTAATGAAGGAATAAACCCAGAAAAGAAATAAAATCTCGGAGATATTAGCAGCCAGAACCACAGCTGCCTGCAAGTTTGCCAATGAGCATCAACAGAAGCAGAAACACTGTTCCAGGGGCCTTTGGGGGAATCTTGGGGTAGGGGGTTGTTTGTCACTCTTACCTCCAGATGACTCACTCCAAGTATATGAAGGGCTCAGAAACTGTGCCTTGCCCAAGGTAGTACCCAGGGGCAGACGGCGGACCTACTCTGGATGATCAACCAGTGAGTATGTTGGATAGGGCCTACAGCCAGGCAGCCGGGACTGGTGGTCTCTCCAGAAGCAAGAGGGGCTCCTGTTTTCTGGAAAGGTATGACCTAAAATGTTCATGACCGTGAGTGAGTCCAAATGGCTCAAGGATCTCGCCTGAAATCGCCTCTGGCTTCCCTAAGTCTTATAGGTGGAGGGGTGATGTTTCATTCCGGGGACTTCATTGCCGTGCTCCCTTCCGGGCCACCTGCTGAGAATCTGACAGCATTTTTCACTCAGGGCTAAACGCTTAGTGCTACAAACCTCAGAGAGGCTCCCTGGCACTGAGGAGAATGATGCTGAAAACAGGCCCGGGATGTTTTTATGAATCAGGCCCGAGAAAAAGTAAGCAGGTTTCCAACTTTAGGCAGTGCAATCAATCTGCGGATCCTTTTGAGAAAGTTAAAAGAGTGAGTCATAAATCAACTGCGAGGGGTCGGTCCATTGCCATGAAACTGTTTGGAGACGCAATTTTAAATGACTTGGTGGTGACCTTGCCTATGTAATTTCAGAGTCCCTGACCTATTCCATGGGGCAAATCCTTGGACAAATGTCCTGCTTCTCGCAGATGGCTACTTCTAAGAATTAGATGCCTGTCTAATGACTCCCCCCTTTCATGTAAATGGGCAGACTTGGGATCTGGGTTTTTCTGACTCTAATCATCTAAAGCTGAGAAAGCCTTCGGAGCCAGGAAGATGTGTCATAAGAACATATGGCTCAGCTAATACCAGGCCACAGACATGAAAATAAGCCCGGCTCTGGTGCCATTAGGAATAAACTTTAAGGGTCATCACTACTATTTCATGGCAAACTCATTCCAAGTGCTGAAAGGCACCCTGGTGACTTGCAGGGTCATAAGGAAACAATGCTGGTGCAGAAGTTGAGTGGCATTTTGTATCTCAAGCTGTTCCAGAGGTGACTGTGTGATAGGAAAGGAAAGAGTGGAGGATTAGGCCCCAGGGAAGAAGTCAGTGATATTTAGCATAAAGTATGTCTTATGAGATTCTCCTATTGTTTTCCACTCAAATCCTCCCAAAGGCTCCAAGTCTTGATGATGATAATCCTTGTAAGTGATGAGCTTGGAGTGTATCATATTCAAAAAGATCTTGACTTAGGGGTGGAATGAAAACTCTCATTTTTATTGAGGACTCATGGTGTAAAACAAAGTAGCTATATGGGTTTGGAGAGCAGATTTGAATTTGAATCCTTACTCTGCTACTTAGAAGATCCATGTGTTGGTCAAGCAACTAACCCTCGGTTTCTTCGTCCATAAAATGGCAATAATAACAACCACTTTGCAAGACTATCATAAGAATTAGCCTGAGGAAAATATCTCCCACCTGATACCTGAGTGTGGGTTCATAACAAACATTTAAACCTTCTTCCTTGAAAAGCATAAGGTTTTTTGTTTTTAAGTCCATTGCATATTGAATAACAACCTTGTGAAACACTAGACATCCCACAAGTTTTATTTCCTTCATTTAACCACTCTGATCTTGTGTCCGCCAATACAGGGCAATGTTCTACACTGTCCAATATGGTAGCCACTAGCAGCACATGACTACTAGTGTTGGAAATGTGGCTAGTGTGACCACACAACTGAATCACTAATTTTATTTCCTTTTAACTAATTGAAATAGCTTCACATGCTCAGTGTGTCCTGTAGTATTAGACAGCACATCAAATCTGAGCCCTGAGAAATAAAGAGGGAAGGATTTGGAAATGGAGACAGAGCCAAGGTGAGGAAATTATCCACAGAAACCACATGAACAGCAGCCTCTGAACCCAGGCTGTCTGGCTCGGCCTCACTCATATTCACTCTGGGCACCGGCGATTACACCAGAAATAGCACCCAATGGCAGCTCTCTCTGCCAGAGCCAAGGTCCGCGTGACCTTGGACAAGTTTCCCAATTTTCTTGAAGCTGTTGTCTCATCAACAAAATGGGGATAATGCCTCAGAGTTGTTTTTAAGGTGAAATTCAATAGCTGATGTCACAATGTATTGGAACCTGTAAACTGACGGATAATTGCAAACATTCATGTATCTTAGTTTGTAACATTGGTCATGATTTCAACCCCCTTTTTTCCAGGTTTAATGAGGTATAATAATATACTTTATTGAGGCAAATAAAAGTGTAAGATATTTAAAATGTACAATGCAATGATTTGATATATGTATACACTGTAAAAGGATTTCCCCCATCGAGTTAATTAACACATCCATCACTTCATATACTTGCCTCTTGTGTGTGTGTGAGAACATTAAATTCCACTCTCTTAGCAAATTATAGTTATAAAATATAGCGTTATCAGCTGTAGTCACCATGGCAGATATTAGATCCTCGGACCTTATTCATCATGTAGCTGAAAGTTTGTATCCTGTTTTATTAATCTCTCTCTCTATTCCCCCCCACCACACACCTCCTGGCAACCACTTTTTTATTCTCTGTTTATATAAATTCAATTTTTTTTTTTTAAGATTTCACATCTAAATTTTATCATTCAGTCTTTCCGTGTGTCTTACTTCACTTAGCACAATACCTTCCAGATTCATCCATTTTGTTGCAAATGACAAAATATGGAAAATATCCAATATTCCATTGGATAGCTATAACACATTTGCTTTATCCATTCATCTATCAATACACATTTAGGGTTTTCCCATAGCTGGCTGTTGTAAATACTGCTGCTATGAGAGTACATCTATCTCTTTGACATGATTTCATTTCCTTTAGGTATATAACCAGAGGTTAAATTTCTGGATTATATGGTAGTGATATTTTTAATTTCTTATGGAACCTCCATATTTTTTTTCCATATTGGCTATAACAGTTTACATTCCCACCAACAGTGCACAACGGTATTTTGATCTATGTATTATGTCTGTTTTCATGCCAATACCATACTGTTTTGATTACTACAGCTTTGTAATATAGTTTGAAATCAGGATGTGGGATACCTCCAGCCTTTTCCTTCTTTCTCAATAGCTTTGACTATTTGGGGTCTTTTGTGGTTTTACATAAACTTTTAGGATTGTTTTTTCTATTTCTGTGAAAAATGCCATTGGAATTTTGATAGAGTTGCATTGAATCTTTAGATTGCTTGGGGGTGCTATGGACATTTTAACAATAGTTATTCTTCTAATCTATGAACATGGACTAACTTCATTTATTTGTATCCTCTTCATTTTTAAAAAAAATCATTGTCTTGTAGTTTTCAATGTATAGCTTTCTTACCTCAGTTAAGTTTATTCTTAAGTATTTTATTATTTTTCAGGCTATTGTAAATGGGGTTGTTTTCTTAATTTTTATTTCTGTTAATTGTTGGTGTATGAAAATACAACTGATTTTTGCATATTGATTTTGTATCCTGGAATTTACTGATATTGTTTATTAGTTCTAACAATTTTGTTGTTGTTGTTGGCATCTTTAGGGTTGTCTACATATAATATCATGCCATCTGAACATAGAGACAATTTTACTTCTTTTCTGATTTAGATGCTCTGTAACCCTTTCTCTTGCTTAACTGCTCTGGCTAGGACTTCCAATATTATATTGAGGAAAAGCAGTGAGAAGGGGTATCCTTGTCTTGCTCCTGATCTTAGAGAAAAAGCTTCTGGTGTTCACCAGCAAGCATGGTGCTAACTATAGACTGTCATATATGGTCTTTATTATGTTAAAGTACGTTCCCTCTGTATCTAGTTTGTTGAGTTTTTAATCATGAAAGGATGTTGAATTTTGTTGAATGCTTTTTCTGCATTTATTGAGAAAGTATTATGATTTTTAGACTTTATTTTGTTAATGTGCTTTATCACATTGATTCATTTGTGTATGTTGAATCATTCTTGCATCCTTGGGATAATCCCATTTGATCATGGTATATTATCCTTTTAATGCTTTGCTAAATTTGGTTAGCTAATATATTATTGAGGAGTTCTGCATCTATGTTCAATCAGAGATATTGATCTATGTGTATAGTTTTGTGGATTTTTTTTCTTGTAGTGTCCTTGACCGAATTTGGTATCGGTCAATGCTGGCCTTGTAAAATGGGTTTAGAAGGGCCCCCTCTATTTTGTGTTTTGGAGGAATTTGGAAGGATTGGTATTAGTTATTCTTTAAATGTTGGTATGGTTTACCTGTGAAGCTATCTGGTTCTGGAATTTCTGCATATGTCTGTTAGGTCCATGTGGTCTACTGTGTAGGTTGAGCCCAATTGTGATCTCAGTAAGTTATAATACTTGTCTTTATGGATAAGCAAAACCACTCAAGGCAAGACTCATATACTTTGAGGAAGTTTTTCTTCTAGCAGGTGGGACTTTGTGTTTTTTTCTCTCTTCATTCTGACCTTGGCCCATTTCATAAGTTGGGGACTATATTTAGAAGACCAAATATACTGACTTGAAAGTCAATTTAAATCACAGAGCAGAGATAAGCATATTCTAAGAGCATATATGAGTATAACTATATGTATATGAGCAGTCAGAATTATATCTACAAATAGCACAAGAATCTCATGTGCTTATACACTTTATTGATTTTCCTCAGCTGTTAAAAATGCCTTAATAAATCGAGTTGCTACCATAGGATCAGCTATAAAAATAAAGCCCAGCTTAAATTAAAGGTAAAGCTATTAACATTTGTCCTGCAGCCTATAAGACTCTAATGAGTTCCCTTCTGGCATTAGTGAACTTGAACCTTAGCTGAAATGGGGCTATAAAACACATTGGGGTTCTCCTTGGTCTGCTGTTCATTAAAATCTTTTCCTGGGAACGGCGTGATCTAAATTGTTCCATCGCTTTTTCTCAGACAAAGAAAGAGCAAGTGAAGATGTAAACACAACACTTCAACTAAGATTGGGAATATTTTATCAAATGCAAAATGCTTCAGAAAGAAGTGCCCGCACAAGCAATGTTTAGTGATGGGGACAGGGCAACGGTAAACCCAGCGCTTACCCAGCTCTACAGCAGCGCTTCTCAACTGCAGCTCTACTGATATTCGGGACCAGTAATTCCTCAATGTCAGGGCTGTCCTATGTATTGCAGGACGTTTAGAACATCCCTGGCCTCTGCCCACTAGATGCCAATAGCAACCTCCTCCCAGTTATGACAACCAAAGATGTCTCCAGACTTTCCTAAATGTCCCTGGGGGATCAAAATTGCCCTGGATGAGAACCACAGCTTTGGAGAAAGTCAGACCTGGTTCAGTACTCTCTCTGCCATCTCCCAGCTGTGGAACCTTGAGCTAGAGTTTGACCTCTCTGAGCCTTCATTTCCTCATGTGTGAAATAGAAATAATCACACTTCCAAGTGTACTTGGTTGTTCAGGAGGATTAAATTAGACAATGTATGTAAAGCATTCACCATGCCTGGCAAATAGTCTTCACTAAGTGGTAGTTACCGTCATCATGAACTCCTTGGGCTTCCTAAACTGTTCTAAGCAAACAAGCCACAGTCTTTAGCTCCTTCCCTGCATGAGCCCAATTATCAGACACTTAGTCGAAACAGAGTATAAACAGAGAAGCAGAAATGGCCACAATAATCTCCCCCCTGGAAATCTGCGGTTATGCCTCTGGATGAAAGCAGGCTCTTCTCCTAAGATCAGCTTGTTGAGACAAGCTGGACACTGTCATTTATCTTCAGAGCCCTACAATGGAGGCACACCTAATGCAAAATCAGACTGCCCGTCCATAAGTACAAGACCATTGCATCAGTGGCCAAAACTACTCGAGGGCCATCAGCTGTGGATCCCAAGTGCATTTCCAGCCACACCTTTTGCTTCATTTTGCCTGGGGTTTCTAAGGTGACAATCCTACTCGCACATCTTTCTACTTGCAGGACTGTGTTGGGCGGGCTGTAAGCTCTGTGAGGGTGGCGGTGTGTCCAGTGGCCAGGACAGTGCCTGGCTCAGAGAAGGAGTCACTGAGCATTTACTGAATGACAGTATTTCCTTCTACACAGCAGTTGCGTTCTCAGCACCTTGGACATCGCCCTGTCACCTATTTCCAGCAGGAGAGACCTGGGTGACAGTCTGTATTCTTCAGTCTTAAATCCCCCATAGAGCTTAAATTTAGGACAGCCCCTGCTTCTTTCTGATAGTAAAGCAAGGAGGCCAGGAACAGTTTGCCTCCCCAGGGTGATGGGCAGAAGGACAATGGGCTTTGGTGACTAGTCTCTGATACCAGCTCTAACACCTGATAGGTGTGTGACCTTGGAAAGCTTAGTTCATCACCTTAAAACTCAGTTTTCTCAGTGGAGATAACAGTAGCAGCCCCAAACATTGAGATGATAATAATGGAGATGAATGATCATTTGTTGGCTAATGTGTATTGAAGGCTGGCCTTGAGTAGACACTGCTTTGTGTAACCCTTTGAATATCATGAATTAGCAGTATTTTCATCCACATTCTACATACGAGGAAACAAGAGTATCTCTCAGCAAGCAGCAAAGTTTATATTTGCTCTCAGAACTTTCTGACTATCCAAGGCCCCTTACACAATGCCTGGTGTGTGGTACTCAGTACTGAATGAATGAATGAATGAATGAATGAATGAATGAATGAATGAAAAGAAGGTCAAATTCAGGACTGCATAATTCTTAGGGTTAGAAAAATGTTTTCAGGAGAAATTAGTACTCTACTTCCAATGACTCAACACTGGCTGAGATATTCAGTCTAGGATAAGAGAAAACGTTTGTGGGTAAAATGGATCAGAGGCTTTTTGAAGGCAACAGACATTTCAGATATAGCCAGGTTCAAGAGAGCTGATTTTCAGAAACAAATTTGGCTCTGTGACTGAATGTTCAGACATCCTCTTGTCAGAAAGTGAAACTTCCTTGGCTGCTCTAGTTAGTCCAGTTCTCATTTCCTTCAAGTCAGAATAGGACAGAGAGGCCAAATCTGAGCAGTAGTGACCATGGTACACATGAGTGATTTGGACCCTGGATGTAGATGACACTGTTTTGCTGGCCACCTCCTGGGGACCTTCTACTAGTGCATATGACATAGAGCATGTGTCTAATCCCTGCCCTACCTCTCTATTTCAGTTTGCGTCTAGATATCACACAAGCCCAAAAATGAGACGGGGTGATGTGTAATATTACACTGGAAGGTGTGGGGCACTTCAATACTCCCACCTGACTGCAGACAGAGTGAGCTCCCAGCATGCTTTGTGCCTGGGAGCCTGGAGCTATTTATAGGTAGGATCCAATTTTAAATCAGTTCTTACAGAAAGGAGAACCCAGAGGTTGCAAAAGGGCAGCTTTCAGATGGGTTTGGGTTTTCCCACAAATTATTTTTAAGCATTTAAATTCATTACCAACAATTAAAAAGTTGGGACATATCTTATGAAATTCTGAAAAATCACTGGCCCTAGTAACAGTGGACCTTGATGTCACCTGATAATGAGGACTGTAACTGAGCAGCGACTCAGTTACTCAGAAGCAGGTGGCATGCTTCTCTGCCAATCTTCCCCAGCCAGCTTCACTCACGCTGCTGGGAAGGCATTTGGGTTTGTAACCCTTACTAAACCCACTATAAAAAATAGCCACAGTACCTTGTAGTTACTAAACTCTGTGCGTGGCCTCAAATAATTCTGACCACAGTCCACTGAGAGGGATACGGACAGCACCTCTGGTTTGTAAATGAGTTGCTGGGGCTCAGAGAGGTTCGATTGTTTGCTCAGGGCCACACAGCTGGAATGTGGAAGAGCAGGAATTCATATTGGGGTCTTTCTAGTTCCAGGGGCTGGTTCCTTCTCTAATACTGAACTGCTCTGGTTGGGGGGGAAATCACAATGGGGCCCCAGGACTCTGGGCAGGCACTCCCACATGGAGACGGATCCTTGTTGGGAGTGATTTGGGGGTTAATAAGCCTACAAATGAGCTCCGTAAGGTGCTACTGATAGAGATTATCCGATGCGATGTGGCTAATGCGGTTACAGTGTGGTGAGCTGTGGGCACCCACGGTGTTTGTATCAGACTGTCACTGCCTGTTTAAATGATGGGGAGCCTTCTTAATTGACCGAGGTACCCTCACTAGGGGAGGAATTGATTGGGAAGTCTCTGTGTGATTGAGGAAAGGTGAGCTGGGGGTGCTTTCTGAGGCTACCTGCATCCCACAGGCCCTCGATTGCTGTGGCCCCCTTCCCTCCTTGCCCCCACGGGCTTTCCTGCCCACCTGCATCCCACCCCTCACCCCTGTTGAGGAGAAGCTGCTCTGAAATGAAACCTCGAAGGTGTGTTGGAAGGCGCTGGTAGAAGCCCCACAGACGGGGAGATGATCTAGAGGACACAAGTAGCTCTTTCAAAAAGTAACACACATCTTAGCTACTTGGCAAGCCCAATGTGGAAAGGAGTGGGGACAACTTCTGTTAAGGTTCGGGGGAAAACCCTCCTCGAGGCCAAACACAACCACTTCCCCTGGGGGCCAGCTCATCAGGCCTCTTGCCAGACTCTATCAGCACATCATTTCAACCCAAGAACCGTACAACGAATCCAGACTGCTCCAGAGAATGTGTTACCCACTCAATGTCCCTCCCTCCACCTCATGGAGGCTTTCATAGCCCCCAGGGTGAAGTCCAAACTCCCTGACACCTGATCTAACTTTTATGATCTCATTTAGCTTATACAACAATTGTGTGTCTGTGTGTAGAGGGTATGCTAATCAATCTGATATTATAAATAAGGAAGCTGAGTCTCAAAGAGCTTGGAGCTAGTAAATGACACAGCCAGAATTCAAACCCAGGCAGCCGGCCTGTAGTGTGCATGCTAACTGTATGCCATAGCTCGCTGTCTGCTGTGGGGCAGGCTCTCCGTACACACTGGTCACATGATGCTCAACAAGACACGGCCCTGACCAAAAGGCACCCTATGAGGAAGAAGATGATGGCAGCCCAGTCAATGAGTGCCCGGATGAAGGAAAGCTGGGGTGGAGCTGTGAGATCCTGGGGGCTGCACGCTTTCTTGTGCTAATGGCAAATGGGACACACTGAGGAGGTTAGTTGCAGATGATGCAGTCACTTCTGACAAGGGGAACATCTCCCCAGATCTGCTTGGCCAAATGATTACCTAATAGTCTTTATCTTAAATAATAATTCAAAGTGGTTTGGTTGCTCTCAGCAGCCTGCCCCTCGATTTCTTAGTGAGCAGCTTGGCAGGGATTGATTTGTGTTCATTGTGGATCCCCACTCAAGGGAGAAAAGCTGGTCTCTGCTTCTGAGAGTCTGCTCCTATGTTCCACAGAACTGGAGAAGAGGCACCTGGCCTGGAGTGCAGGAGTCATCTCTGTGCTCCCTGATGGTGCAGTGGGCCTTCCCATGTGGCCCCGAGAGGGGCCATCCAGACAAACGTTTACATGGACAGGGAGCAGCAACCTCACTGGCCACACCACACTGCTGGATGACTTGAGGTTGGGTGAATTCATGTCTTTAGCTGGCACTCCATATGCCATGAGACACTGCACCGTGGAGTTCCGGTTCTGTTTGTAGAAACAACCTAGAACAATGCTACTCCCCCACTTAATGTGGAAGTGAAGTCTTCAAATGGAACACCCATTTTCTCCCCAACCATTTCCCTTTTCTGGGTTAAAGAGCTTACATTTCTTCAACCATTTTTACTCTGATACTTTTCAAGTGTCATCAGAATTCTCTTTTCTCTTAGAGTTTAGGCCTGAAATGTTAGATTTGCTAACAAATTAATAATGAATAGTCTTATAAGTTTTTCTTGGGAAGCAGGGATAGTTCAGTGGCTTAAGTGCTTGCTTTGCAGCCCAGGGGTCTGAGGATCAAGTCCCGGCCCCAGCCTGTGGAGACCCATGTACTGAACTGGGGTGTGGCCCTGGTTCGGTTCTCGCCGGGGTGAGCTTCCCATGTGGGAGGTCCCCCAGTTTGGCGTCAGGCTCAAGGGGGCATGCCTCCCATGAGGGAGGCCCCAGCCCAGTTCCTGTCCTGCGTAACCCTATGCCCACCTGTCTGGAAAGAGACTATGTTGAAAACTGATGACGTACAACTGTGGAGACTGCTCTGGGCCCTCCCCCTTCTCTCTGACTCTGTCTCTCTGTATCTGTCAAAAACAATAAAATAAATCTTTAAAAAGAAAAATCCTTTCTTTTTCAAGTTAGTTGAACCATTAAAGAAAAAAAAAAGTTTTTCTTAGAGCTGAAGGCTCTAGTGATGAAATGATATACTTCCCAGTGAAGTAATGATAATGGCATGTCCCTTTGGGTTTCCCTTTTTGCCACGGTTTGCTAGGATGCTCACTCCAAAATGTATGCTTGGTTCTCTCCTCTTGCCTAGTTGTACTCTTTCTCTTCTATCTTCCATCAGTCACCATTGCCTTTGGTTTGATGGTATCTGCTTTTTTGGGAAACTCATGCTTTCACTTCCATTTCATCAATCAATTCTCATGCCTACTCTGTGTAGTAGCTGGACGATGAATGATAAATACCCGTGTTTGACAGATGAGAGTCTGAATGGCATGATTGGTGAGTAACAGAAGTCTCTGCTGGTTCCCACACTTTGATAATAATAATGATAATGATGCCGATAGTAATAATACCAGTAATGATAAAAGGAGCCAACAATTACTAAGTGCCTCTGGCCAGACAGGTACTTTTGCGAAGGCTATAAAGTGTGACTGCATTTAAATCGTGCAGACAGCTTACAGAGTAATATTATTAGCCACATTACAGACGGAGAAACCGAAGCACAAAGAGGTTAAATAAGTTAATCCGCTTCATAGATTCAGAACATGGCAGAGCGCCAGGAATGTGATCCTGCTGTCGACAGGGGAGGATAAGGGAACGTCCCTGCCTGCCCCTGTCCAGGCTCAGGGCAGGGGCAGGACTCGGGTGAGCATGTGGCCAGGAGTGAGGAGCCCCCAGAGCACAAGAAACAGGGCCCACTGGCTTGGTGCCCTTCCCCATCCCCGGCCCTGTGGGATGTGAAGGAGGCTAGGGCTGGGTGCAGGCAGGGCGGCTGCTGAAGATTTGCTGCAGACCCCTCCCCACCCATAGGGCCGGTTAAGTCCTGGGATTTTGTCCTATCTCTGTGCCACCTGGGACCCAATGCACAGTAGTAATCACAGTAAAAATAGGAACAGTGGCAGTCATTGTTTACTGAGCACCTACTATGTGCTGCACACAATAACGGCTGGGCACACCATTTGCTCGTCTTAGAAGTGAACAGGGGGCTCTTTCACAGCACTGGAGTCCCTGTGCTTCTGCAAACTGCTGGCTGTCACTGAATCCTCCATTCATCTGTGATTCAATCAGACCATCAGCTTCCCCTCTTCCCTCCTCCTCATGAAAATTCTGCAGTGTGGGCAGGGATCCAGGAGTGGGAAAGCCTTCTTGCAGCCGCCTGCCAACGCTTTGCAGTGCTGTGGAGGGCAGAGCACTGCAGAGGCCACGGCTTCACAACTGTTCCTGGTGGCCATGTGCATGTGGGGAGTGGGGGTCCCTGACAGCCCCTCGCTCAGGGCCATCTCTGCTGGCCATCACCCACGGCACCTCTAATGGGGCAGTCCGGTGCCCTAATCTCCTTGGAAGCTCCTGATCTAATAAATTTGGGGGCTTTTTTGACTCTGCCACACCACATTCATCTTGGGCATATCCTCTTCTGCCTTCCACAGTTTCCTCATCTGCAAAATGTGAGTGATAATGTCTGGGTTTAGCAGAACTTGTTGTGGGGCCAAAATGGGCTCGTAAGTCTGAAGACACCTTGAAAACATTAGCATTGCTATTAAAGGGCAAAGGGTCACTGCAGTCATTCTCATTGTTAGTATCAGTACTAGCATTGTAATCAACCAGATGCATCTGATTGGTTTACAGAGGAGCACAGATCCCTCCAGAGTGAAAAGACGGTCCCAATTTTATTCATAGCAGCTAAAGACAATCTGCAGGATGAGACTAGCAAGTGTAAACACCGACTAATAAGAGGGAACCAGAGTTCTCAGGCGCCCCCAAACCAAAGAAGGTGGTGCTGAGATGGGGAAGGAGCTCTCTGCCTTCTACCACTGCAACCAGATCCCTCCCCCATACTGAAAACAAGGCATGTCCACACCTCGACATTGAGAAAGAACCCAGAAGTGCCCTGAGCCAACTCTGGACCCTGTGACTGATTCTGTTCACAGCAATGCAAGTCACTGGCTGCCCAGCTTCCTGTTGGCTTTTCTGAACTTGAGCCGATGGAGAAGGGGCGTGAGACAGACATCACTCAGTGCTGTGCCCCCAACACCCATTTGACACACAGATGGGATGATGAACCCAAAGGATTCCTCGGTCTGTCTGCTCTCCAAGAGTCTGGCCCCAGGAAAAGTAAATCAAATTCTTTAAAGTCAAAAGAGTATATAACCTACAAACTGGTAAGAAAATGTCCCCAGTGATGCAGTGAATAAGGAATGCCGTGGGAGACATCAGAAAAACCTTCTGGAAAGAATGTAAAGTGCTGAGCAAGATGCAGAACTCCTACCAGGCTGCTGCTTTCCTGCTATGAGGAGGGGCTAGACAAATGGCCAGCAGGCACATCTGATGGTGGTCAAACTCTTACCCCAGAGAGAGTGAACTGGACGTGACCTTTCAGAAGTAGTGGCAGGAGTGTTCAGTGCCTCTAGCCGGGGAACATGTGGCTCAGAGAACTGTCCCCATGGGGCATGTATGTCCCCTAAGATTTGTAGGAGAAGCAATCCCAAGGGATATTGAGTCCCCACCCTTGAGACTGGACAGCTAATGGAATGAATTACTGACCCAGAGGCACTTACGAAAGATGCAGGGGAGAAGGAGGAGGCAAGAGAAAGGGCCAGAGGGGAAGAAAAGAAAGGGACAAAGGTGGGCAAGAGAGCAGGCAGGGCGAAGAGTTGGGGCAGACAGAAAGCGAAAGCAGGAGGAGGAGAAGTCCAGGAGAAAAGAGACAAGGAGGAGAAGGAGGGGAGAGATGGAGAAGAGAAATAAAAGGAGAGAGGAGAGGAAACAAGGGAGGCAGGCTTCCGCTGGATTTGCGGCATTTTCTTTCTGAATCTGGGCTGTGGGCTCATAGCGTTTCTTATGTTCACTATGCTGTCCTCTATGCTGGTTTTCGTGCCTGGGACACTTTATAAGGTTTTCATAAAGGAAGAGGAAGGAGATTAAAGACAATAATGAAGAGGAGCTAGAGGAAGATGATCATTGTACCTTTGCTAGTTTCTTTGACAAATACATTAAGAGGGCTGAAGTGGTAGAAAATGATCTACGTTGGTGACCTGCGCAGTCATGGGAGAGGCTTCTGGGAGCAGGAAGCCGGTCTCCTCCACTTGGCCCGGGTCTAAAGGAGGTGCCTGCACCTGAACCAGACAGAAGCAGGGCCCCTCTGCCGTTTTACTGCTGCACTGGAGGACGGGGGCCCCAGACTCTTCATCCAATTCCACTTCCGCCTTCCACTCGGTGTGTCACCTCAACAGTTCAACAAACACTCCCTGAGCTGTTGCTCTTTGTCAGGGACCAGGCTGGGGTCTGGTGCTGGTGCTGGAATTGAAACCAACAATGCTGTACTTCTTGGGGACTTTATGGGTAGTGGACAGCTGCCCAGAGACTCAGTTTCCCTATCTGCAGAATGAGAGGGTTTGTCTCAGTGGTTTTCAAACCCTGTTTGCTTAAAGTACTAGGATTTCAGGGTGTGACTCACAGTGACTAGGGGGTGGGGGGGCACTGCATTCCCCACTTTACTAGAACATCTCAGCTTTATTCTGCCTTAGATATTGGGATTGGGCCTAAACTGGGATTTGGAAATTCGATGCCACTGCTGAAGGAGATCTGAAAACCAATGAATGAAATGCTCCTCAAGGTATAAAGTTCTCTGTTCCCTTTCTAAGGTTATATGATTCCTCGAAGACTCTAAGAATGCATTCACTCATTCTTTCAATAAATGCTTATGGAGGTTCCTCAATAAATGAGGACAGAGCCAGCCCATCAACAAAGAAATAAGCAAGGTAATAGAACAGGGCCCTGCTGCACAGAGGGACATGGGATGGACCGGTTATGGGGGGTCTGTGTGAGAGGAGACCCTCAAAGCTGAGGCTTCCTGGGTAGAGAGACCAGCCTTGGGAAGAGCTAAAGCAAGAGCCAGTGAGGAGACCAGATGGTGAGAATGAATCTAGCATGCTGGGGGTCAGAGGAATCACTCATAGAATCAAGGGGAGAGTGGTGTGTGATGAGATGGGCCAGGGACACAAAGACAGAGGATGTAGGTTCTTGCAGATTTTGTAAAGGGCTTGGATTTTAATTTAAATTCAGCAAGATATCTTTGGAGGGTTTCAAAGGGAAGCCTGATGTGATCTGATTTTTGTAAAGATCACTCTGGCTTGGATGGCAAAGGGGACAGAATGGAGGGCTCTTGATACAAGTGAGAGCTGATGGAGACTTGGGTGCAGACAGTGGAAACTGTGAGAACATGTTAAGCATGGCAGGTTAAAAAGTGAGAAAAAAATTTCATGATCACTGTATCTTTCTAGACTCCGAGTAGATGAGTCTCTATCAGAACCTCGCCTTTCAATGCTTAACTCTGACCCTAAGTACACCTATGCTTGATTCCAGATGGCAAAGAGAAAGCTGTTCCCGCTGGTTTCTTGCCTGTTTGAGGGGGAATGTAAATTCAGACACACTGAAAAAATTTAGCAGCCCCTCGGTTCTTTCTTGAGAAAGCTGCTGGGGCAATTTTCAACTGGAAAAGACAGGCAAAGGTTTGGACCACGGACGTCAAATGGGTATGAAGTAATGCCTGCTGACAGATTTGGCCAAGCAGTTAACAGAATGCCAATGAAAGGGGAGGGACGTTTTGCTATAAAGAACCACAGACCCATGAGTGAGTGATCACTAGTTATTTTTAAATTGCCTTCCACAAACTCAGCACTGTGCTTCATACTTTGGAAGTTATCAAAGGAGTATAAGACATATTCCCACCCTTTAAGAATGTACCTTCTAGCTCAGGGGTGTCCAACCTTTTGGCTTCCCTGGACCACATTGGAAGAAGAATTGTCTTGGACCACACATAAAATACACTAACACTAACGATAGCTGATGAGCTAAAAAACAAAATTGCAAAAAAGTGTCACGTTTTAAGAAAGTTTACAAATTTGTGTTGGGCTGCATTCAAAGCCGTCCTGGGATGCATGCAGTCCGTGGGCCATGGGCCGCGGGCCGCTGGTTGGACAAGTTTGCTCTAGCTGGAAAAATAGGACCAATGCATACAATGGTTATACCGCTGGCTGGCTAAATAGAGGGGAGCCATTTGGTGGGCTAAGTTGAGTGGGGGACTTAGGGTCTTCACCAGAGCTTTGAGGCTGGCTTCAGGGCGGTTGTGCTCCATTTCCACCTCTGTGACTTAGGACAAGCCATCTGACTCTTCTGGGCCTGATTCCTGTTCTTTAAAACAGGAGTGATGCTTCCCAACATCCCCAGTAGGGATTACATGGGATTTGAAAAGGCTTTGTAAGTTGTACAGTATGGTATAAACAGTAAGTACAGAGGGGAAGGGAGATGGCAAAGGGCCTGAAACACAAACGTAATCAAGTGCCCCCTGCTCAAACCCCACAGATGACTCCTCATCACCTACAGCAGGGCTGGCAAACAGTGCCTTGCCCCTCGGGGCAAATCCGACCTGCTGCCTGTTTTACAGATTAAGTTTTATTGGAATACAGTCGCAGCCATTTGCTGACATATAGTCCATGACTGCTTTCTTGCCACATGGAAGATTTGAATAGTTGTAACAGTGACTGTGTGTGGCTGGCAAAGCTGAAAATATTTGCTATCTGGCTCTTTAAAGAGAAAATTGCTGACTCTTAGAGTAAAGGACAAAGTCTAAATCCCATTTAAAATGTAAATCCCCTTGATGCCTGAAGCAGGATGAGAATACATGAAATGTATCACATGGCTTCCTCCAAGTCACTCCCGACTCTACAACATTTTGTATGCTTTTCCCAGGAACTGATTCCAGGTGAGGTGGCATTTCAAGGTCCCTTCTTAGTGCTACAATAAAAATCAGGTCTTATTCCTGTTTATCATCTCTACCATTTTTATCCCAGGGCCCCAATCATAACAGCTTCTCAATAAGGTTTAACCAAATCAAATCTGAGTCATAGATAAAGCAAGTATAAGACACTGTAGGACAGATGTATCATAGTTCATGTATTCCGGTGACCTACTGGAAATACATCTTTGATGAGGAAAACAAGCTGGAAGTGAGCTAATTAGTTTGCTCTTAATTAATTAGTCATAAAATACATAATACATATTCTATGACAACGATATAACTATTCCATGCCACAGACGCTAAGGTAGATGAGGTAACACGAAATGATATTCATTCCTTTGAAAATAATTAACTTAACACCAGCTCTCTATCAAGTTGGGGGTAAGGACCAGGGGTTCAGAAAGGACTGGGGTCCCCTTCTGCTCTCAGGGAGCTTGCAGTTGAGTGGAGGAGGCTGCAGGTCAGCAGAGAATCACTGGGCAGGATGCTCACAGTGTGGAATGGCAGGGAGAAGGGCAGAATGCCTGGGCACGCCTTCTTGTGCACTGCCTTCTGAAAGGTTACCCAAAGCTCACTCCCCAGGGGAAGCAGATGGGCCGGGACCTAGTCCTGGGCACCTCAGTTCCCCACTGGTTCTACCTGATGAGCCATTATTGACCGTTGTATACCGACTATCTCATCGAATCCTCACAGCAATGCTGTGGTTTTTAGGAAGGCCAAGTCACTTGTTCTAGGTCAACAGTCAGAAATGGGAAGATTCTAGTTCAAGTCCCTCCTAAGCCGAAGCCTATGCCCTTCATCCTTCCAGGTAGAGCCTAACAACCGCAGAAGGGAACTGGGAGTTTATTCCAGAAAATGTCTGAAGCTTGTGACCTACAGAGATCGTACTAAAGTGTTCTTGTACCTACTAAAGAGAGACTGATTTCTCAAGGATCATCCAATGTGCACCGAGATGGTTGGGGTTCAATAAGTCAATGATAATCAAGGGAGGAGAAAACAAAGTGTTGCAAAGATCAGCAATAACTCCCAGCCCTGGGCATGCACTGGGCTTCCACCAGCCTCTCTGGGGAGTGCTTCTGGATGTTGGCCAGGACATTAATTAGGCCCTAACCACCAAGGCCCAGGGAACTCCCTATCAATTAATGGTGAGCCGAGGGTCTGAGAGAGCTGAGGCCTACAGAAGGTCATTGCCTTCAGCCAGGAGTGCTCTCCAGAACATGTCGGGCAAAGGTCATGGTGGGCAAGGGAAGGTGGGGGCAGAAGAACTGGAATATAAGTATGCAATCTTTTAAAAGCGAAAATTGTTATATTAACTAAGCTTCCTAGGTTCTGTCTAGGACATGAGTTTCCAAGTTACCTCACTTGTTCAAATGGTCACGTTCAACTTTTCATTCTTTACCTGTACAAAATGAAGCACAAAACCAACAAACATAGGGGGAAATGCCCAATATTAAACAAATTCAGTAAAGAGAATCAGAGACCATCTGCCTCCCATTTCACTGACAATGATAAAAAAAACATCAGAAACTGACCAAACACAGTGACCAAAGCTCTGGTGACAAGGCCTTCTCATTCAGTAATAGTGAGATTGTACATTATAACTTTCTGGAAGAGAAAGTGGTATCAACAAAGTGTAAATAGTGTGGGTACTTTAACTCATTAATTCTTCTAGAAATTTATTCCAAGGAAATAATTAGACAAGTTCTACAAGGTGCACAAAAGTGTTCCAAGGTTCGCCAAAAAACACGGGTAAATGTTCTAATACTTAACAGGATTATTAATACTACCAAATATTTGGAAACAACCTAAATGTCTGCAAAAGGATACTATTTTTAAAAATTATGGTATAACCAGACAACAGAGTCCTATGAGCCTACTTAAAAGGTTGGTGTGAATCTATAAGCTATAATATGAGACTTTCTCCATGTTCTTCAGTTCTGGAAAACAAACAAAGAACAAACAAACAAAAATAATGGCTCTCTGTGACCATGCATGTGTACACAGTGTGCACAGACTGCATGTACAAGGGCTGCACGTGAGATGCCTAGAGTGAACTTCACTAAATCATTGGTGCATAGTGACTCTTTCTAGGTGGTGAAATTTCAGGTGATTTTCTTTCTTTCTTTTTTTGTTTACCTCCATTATTTAAGTTTTTACAAAGAACACGTAATAGCTTTAAAAATAGAACACTAACTGTTTTTAAAGATTGAAAGTAAACATCTCCAGGGTGCACACATTCCCTGGAAAAAGAGCAGGGCTAACCCCAGAGCAATGGCTGACTCTCAGATGGAAGGTCTGGAGGGACTGGAGGGCGGAGGGACAGCCTTGTGCACGCGGTCCTCTCCCAGCCCGGACACGGCGGGGAGGCCCAGGGGAAGGGAACGGTCCTGGGGTTCAAACGTCAGCTCTGTCTGTAGCTAAGCGATGTGGGGCACATTACTTAACGTCCTGTGCCTCAGTTTCCTCATTTACAGATGAGGCACTGATAGCACATGCTTCGAAGATTTTCATGGGGATGAATGAAGAGAGTAAATGAGAAACACCTATCACAAAGGCTGACACATCTTTCCTGCTCAGTCAACATCAGCTCTTACGAAGACCTAAGTGAGTTAACTTCCCCAGAATGAAGTACGAATGAGCAGTTAGGGACAAGGAGAAGGTAGAGGACAATTAGGCAGACAGATCTACAGTGGACATGAGTATCCAGGCTCCGCAGCACAAGAGTGAGGCATGTGTGTGGTGTCATCTCAGGCATGCGATAACCTCACAGCTCTTACCTGCTCACTCTGCAAAACGGGGGTCATATGCTAAATGCCATCTTCAGGATCAATGCCCAGCCCTAACACTGTGCTTAGAAATGGTGAGCTTCTGATACATAGTTGTTACTATTAATAGAAATTATTATTACTGACTAAAATTGGGTAGCGAGTTCCCTGTCACTATAGGTGTCCAGGCAGGCTCACTTGCTACTTCAAGAGGATGAGGCAGAGAGGACTTAGTCATGGGATGGATGACAGGATGAACTACTATGTTCTTCCAAACCTAAAATGTCTGTGCAGTCATTGGAACAGGAAATTGATTTTGATAGCAAGGTTGCTTGGGATTGTTGTACAAAGTAACCAGGAAACCCATCACCAGCAGGGATGCCTCTTCAGAGAATTGTGGGATGGTGCAGCTCCCAAAGGCCAGTCCTGCTGTTCAGACAGATGAGGCAAGGGTGAGGTGGTTCCCCCAAACTCTGCCCATTCTCTGTCCCCTGAGTGGCCTAACCAGCTCTGGGAAAGCTACACACAGTAGCTCCTCCACACAGTGTCTGGCATTCACAACAAAATGCCTGGCTGCAGGTGATGGCAGCCATATTAACAGCAATGGCAGACCCACATGATTGCTCACTGTGCTCTGAGCTCTGGGCTGAGAGCTGAGCATACATGGCCTCATTGACTTCTCCCATCCGACTCACGCATCCGTGAGTATCTATGCTATGAGGGTCAACACATTTTATAGACAAAAACATTGAGGCTCACTGAGGACAAGTATTGCCCAAAACCATCAGCCAATAAGGGACAAGGAGGCGTTTGAGCCCAGGTCTAAGGGACACTCAGAATGTGCGAGTAGTTCCAGGGCCTCATGACAAATTGACAAGTCATTTAACTCATTCACATTATAGATGTGACCTGCCGCTCACTGTCCCAACCCACTGGGTTCATTGTCCCTCTCAAGACAGCTGGAAGCAGGAAAGCTGAAATTGTCATGGACATTATCTAGTAATTCCTGGAGAAAGAGGAAGACAGAGAAAAGAGGCTTATAAGTGCCACCCACAAACTGAGAACCGCAACAGCATGGAGAATGTTCTGGGAGCAAAGCGCTCCTGCTTACAGAAGTCAGAGGTTTCAACCTTTACAACCAGGCTGCACACCACAGACAGAAAGTAGACTATTTTATCACTTTCATTTTCTTTCAAAATCCTTTTGTCAGCCCAGGCAGGCTCCAAACTCGCCTCACCCCGTTGTGATCGGTTGGACCTGTAGCAAAAAGGTTCGCTTTGCCATGTCAAGGTCAGTGGATAGTTCCCTGCAGGGGTTTTCAAACTCTGCTCAAATCATTTACATCACCTGTCTGCCCCCAGGGCAGGTCCCAAGGGGACAAAGTCATAGCCTCACGGCTAAGAACCCAGACTCTGGAATCACAGCCACTGGGGCTCACTCTGACCCTCGGCTTCTCATCAGTCAGGACGGGACTTGACAGCTCACAGGTTTGTTACAGGATGAAATGAGATACTGCAACACTGGAGAGACCGTGGAGCACAGAGGTTGAGAGCACAGGTTGTGATGCCAGGCTAAGGTCAGCTCCTGACTCTATCCCTAGCTATGTGTCCTTGGGCAGCTTACTTAACCTTTCTGGGCCTTAGCTTCTTCAACTGAAAATGGAAATAATTATAGTATCCACCTCTAGAGGGCAGGAAATAAGTTCTGGTTTGGAAAATGCTTAGAACAAGCCCCTGGCACATTAGTGGGTACTTGGTAAATGGGGAGTGTTATGATTAATGCATGCAAAGCCCTCAGCATGGAAAAAATCAGTGTCCTACAATAAATGGTAACTGTTATTATTACAAGGTACACTTTCCTCAGAGAATGTTATGCCCATCTATCTCTGTGAAAGCAATTAAAAAATGAAGATATCAGGGAAAATCTTGTCCTCAAGTAAATGTCACAGGCGCAGCAGAGAATTCACTGTCCTGATGCCGTGGCAGGACCCCTAGGACTCCCCGTGCCCAGGCTCTTCTTTGCTTCCAAGGGACCTTCTTTCAGCCATCTACTCTTCTTCCAACACATGCTCATTAGACAATCACAGTGAGTCCAAAGGGGAGCTGGAAATACCCAAGAGGGGACTACAATGGCCCTGGCCCCTGCCGTCCTAGAGCTTACAGAAGAGTAGGGAAGATGCACACTGGATGAATCCACACACGGATGATTAAGGATCACTGCACTGGGGTGATGCAGGATGTGACAGGAAGGAATAAACGGGGCTCCTGAAATGGTCTTGCAGGGGAGGTGTGTATGAGGGAGGAGTCCTTGGAAAGGCTCCTTGAGGAAGTGACATCAAAGCTGGGACTTCACGATGACTACAAGTTGGCTAAGTGATACCCGGGAGGAGAAGGAGGAAATGATCCAGGCAGATGGGCATTTAGTTCCGAGGCTCTGTAGCCATAACGTGACTGGCTCACGGGGGAACAGAAAGCAGGCCGGTGCGGCCGACTTATTCCTGGCCCACCCACTCAGAAGCACTCCGCTGGGAGGTTGGGCTTTGGAGAGAACTCAGAAGCTGTGTTCTCAGTTGCGACTGTTGTTTCTTACCTTTCAGACTCTCCTTGCCTGCTGGCAACAACAGCCCAGTCTCAGACCCTGAGTCCCGTTCTTGGTTTAGATTCCCGGAGGCAGCAACCATGGATCGCTCTGCCGACGTGTGAGCCACGGAAGGGACTTTGCCCTCCATAGGCATCCCAATGCCTCAGTCCTGTCCTGGTCATGCCCCGCTGGGCTTTGTGAGGTTATTCAGGAAGATAAGTTTCCCTCACTGAAGAAAAGAGGCAGAGCATAGAAGAAAACAATGGCCCTGAAGGTGGGATCTGTGATTGACAGACATGGGGACGTTCTCTTAAGAGCATCATGTATCATCAAAGAAGCCAACCAGGTCATTGATTTCTCTGCCTGTTCACATGCTACGGGAAGAAGATGTGTTTAAGTTGCCTGTCGTTTTACACTGGAAACTGATGCCCCAGGAAAGGGAGCCGTCTGTTCCAGACGTAGCAGGTTTCTCTTGGAATTCACACACTGGAGTCTGGCGCTAGCCCCTACATGGTACGTTTGTTGTCTTTTTGTTCAAGACAGCCAGCTTTTTTTCCAGATCGGAGCCGCCTGCCAGCCTCCCTTGATAAACAGCTCACCAGCCTTCTTGGTAGAGCGGATGTTTAATAATTAGCCTAACTCATTGTTGATCTAAGTGGCAATTATCACTGCAATGAAATAATATTTTAACTGCAAGGGGAGCATTACGGAGAGCCCATAAGCCAAATCGACAGGCTGGGAATGGCCAACACAGCTTCCCATCCTCAGAGGCAAGGGCTCCATCTCGGCTGGCAGATGTCCCTGTCTGACACGCCATCATCAGATGCTGCACCAAAGACCTAAGGACATGTGCCCGGGAGAAGTGTATGGTCCCAACCCTCTCAACTGAGGCTCAATGGCCCAGCAAAATATGAAAGTGCGACCTGTGCTGCTGAAGCGGAACAGTCTAGAGTCGGTGGAGTTTGTGAAGCAGACGCACCACCGCAGGAGCAAGTCTCAGCAGGTGCGATTCAAGGAGGATGGGACCAGTCAGGCTCCCCCTGGCCTGACTGAGGTTGACGTCCACCCGCCTGAAGACGCGCCTGCGGTGGGCAAGACTCAAGCACCCAGGCACCATCAGCTCCCCACCTACTCACTCTCCTTCCCCAGGTCCCAGAAGGCAGGGGGCTTGCGGAACATCGCCATCCAAACCTCCCCCAGTCTCAGGAAGCATTTCCCAGTGTTCAAGAGGAAGAGGCTCACAGCCAGCAAGTCGCTGGTGGAAATGCCAACAGCATCCCAAAGTGCCACCCAGGTCAATGGCAACCTCTCCGAACAGGACGTCGTGTCTTCTGACCTTGCCTACTTACGGCTGGCTCAGCATCTTGAGGATGGTCCTCGGCGGGTCAAGGTGCCCCACCCATTTCTCTCTAGAATGTCCAGGGTGCAAAGCAATGGGCCCATGAGCATATGCTTGGAAGCAGGGGCTTGGAGAGCCTCTGAGAAAGCAGCCGCTGCCATTCAGGTCCCAGACGATATTTACCACAGTCCCACCTGGGCAGCGAGAGGGTCCACTTTCAGCCAGTGCGGGTCTGCGGAGCTACGCAACTCCATCCACCCCTCGGGTGACACGTGTCCAGGTGATGGGAGAAGAGTGCCGCCATCAGACACAGAAAGGTCCCCCTGCAGCATCAATGCCACCAGCGGTGCCAACCACATGCCAGGCACAGGGAAACTTAAACCCGAACTGCTTTTGCCCAAAGACAACTCTGATGACAAAGATGTTGGCCCACTGTCATCACGCTCAAAGGAGATGTGTGTCCCCTCACCTCCACGGACTCGCAGCTCCCCCTCGACTGGCTCACACAGCCAGCCAGCCCACCCAGGACGGGCTTCTGACTGTTCCTCCCTGCGTAGCCACCACCAGGATCTGCTGTCACTCAGCCCTAACAATGCACTGCAGCTGGCCCCTGCCTGTCAGGAGCAGATGGTGAAGAACCCCACGCAGGCAGACACCCCGGAGTTTCGAAACTGTCCTGGAAACGGTCGCCTCGCGCCCTCTCTCCCAAGGAGGGAGACCCCACTTCAGAGCAGCAACCGGGAGGCCGGTGGGATTCACCAGATCCACCTGGCGCGGGGTGAGCTCTGTGACCTGCAGGGCAGGCTGCAGTCTGTGGAGGAGTCCCTGCACTCGAATCAGGAGAAAATCAAAGTCCTTCTGAATGTAATTCAAGACTTGGAGAAAGCTCGGGCCCTCACAGAAGGGTAAGGGGGAATTTCTTGTCTAGTGAAAACTACTGGGTTCAGCCATTGGCCAGGGTAGGGGCAGAGAGAGAGAGCAGAGGATTCTGTTAGGAAAATGTCTCCAAAACGGTCGAAGTTGTTCGAGGTTCTGTTTCCTCAGATCAGAAGCAATGACCTCCCTTCGTTCTGAGTGGGTTCCATTCAATCCTGGGGTGGGGAGGTGTTGGGCGGGGGGTGGGGGGGAGGGGAGGCAGCAGGGGTGAAAATGATTTCTATTAAGACAGGGGTCTAGCTGTGAATGATGGGGGAAAGGACAGCATGCAAGGACTTCCCCCACCCCATCCTCTCAGCAAGGGACTGCATTTGCACTATAGTTTAGTCATCTATTTGTTTGTCACAAGGGATTCGAGGTGGCCACTAAGCTTGCTGTTGACCTTTCCACTTTCACGGCTTGAGCCAGTCCATCACCGACCCATGAAATAGACACCGAAATGAGACCACAATTCTGCAAAGAAAGACGAGTCACTTTCTTGGGTGACTCAGCACCATTCTGGGGAGAGGAAGGCAGTTATTTATTTAGCTGTGCAGTGTTCATCCTTAGGTGGGGGGAGCGGGGAAATGTGCTCCCTAAAGACTGAGAAGAAGACAAGCTAGAAGCTAATCAACACAAGGGTAGCAAGGGGAAGAAGTAATTAACTGACACTTGCTGCTATAAATCAGAATCAACGTTGCCTTAGAAAAGCCCTGTGATGGTACAGACAGTGCACTATGGGGTCAGGAGCTTTAATAACCTCTCTTCCAACTCATCTGCAAAGTCCCTCCATTTCCCCTCAATCACGAGGGGTTAAGAAAAGCTGACTTATCTCTCAGAACTGTTGTCAGCATGAAAGAAAGCCTTCGATTAGAAAGTGCTTAAACCTTTATAAAGCCCTCTGGGAATGCGAGGTCCTGTTATCATGAGCTCCTTGTTTCTTTGTTGGTAATGGTCACATGGTCACACACCTTCAGAGCCCCATTCCCCAGGAGGGGCAATGCTTCTTGCAAGAGAATGTGGGCACCCCATGGGATGGCTGCCCACAGATTTACCCAGCGACTGTTCTATCTTGCAGGCGCAACTTTTATCGAACGGGCCAAGATCTCAACAACTGCAGGACCTGCCAGAACACGGCGTGCATCATATACAGGTACCTGGCATCAATGGAGGCCAGCTCCGTAAAGAGTGGACGCTGTGGGGCCCACAGAACACTCGCGTAAACTCTCTTAGATGCAGAAAGTCAAGAGAGAGGCAAAAGCATGAGGACTTTGGCTACTTGAGACATAAAAATCAAGGTGTTTCCCTGACATGTCAACATCCCGTTCTAAGGCAGGCATTGCTATTTCCTTAGTCTATGAGCAAACCCTTTTGAAAATGATCCCTACACTTATTGAGCACTAAGTATAGGTACCTTACAAAGCTCTGCATGCACATTTGCATCACCTTCCAATGTTGTATCTTATGAGGCAGGTGTTAGTATCCTCAGGGAAGTTAAGTCATTTGGCCCACATAACACATTTTCAGAGAGCAGAAGGGGCCAGACTCAGGACTCAAATCCAGGCCTTGAGAGCCCAGTTTCCTCCTCTGTAAAGTGGGGACAATTATGCCTATCGAGAAAGACCATGTAGGAGCAGATGAGATAATATATGCGAACGTCTTGTGTAACTGTAAACCTTCGTACAAATCCAAGGGCTTACTACTGCTATTACTGGAAGGATCAATGCCCCCTTAGGTGGAAACCTATTTCAGTGGCAAAAGCAGTCATTTCAGTTGATGGCATCTAATTTAGAAAAAAGGTGTATGGTTTTGCTTTCTCTATTACATTTCTTTTTTGGACACGAAAGGCAGCCCAATTGGGTTGTCTGTGTTTTCTTCTAAAATTTTCTTATTCTCTCCAATAGAATCCTGCAGTTTCATCCTTACAAGGGACGGGGAGGCCTAGAAGCTAGAAAGTCTTCACACCTAGGCAGGGCCCTGGGCATTTTCTCATTGCAATGCCAGTTCCTTACACGTAGAAGCCACAGAACCACATATTTTCACCAACTGACAGAAGCTTCTGGCCGAAGCACAGAAAACATTCTTTACCTCAATGTAAAGGATCAACTCAAGAAAAAAAAAAAAAATCCCCTGGAAAAGGCTGTGACATTGGAAAGTATAAGTAGGCAGTCTCAGCCAGTGCTGCCTTATTTGCTCCTTTTTTTTTTTTTCACATCTCCTATCTTAAGCAAATTTCCTAAGCACTAGGAAGGCAAAAATGATTAAAAGTCTAGACAGCTAGGGAGGACAAAAGAACTCTTCACCATAAACAAGAATTATTTTTAACTAACCTCCATCTACATGTTGGATGGTCTCTTCTGCTCATCAGCCAGATGGTGTCTTTTCTATTACCTTAAGATGGTTTTTTATTTAGCTTATGTAGATGAAAAGGACAGGTGTTTATTTCCCAGTCTACTGTGAGTTTTGTGGTCTGGCCACCGGCAAATCACTTCTGGCCTTGAGTTTCCTCATCTTTACTTAGATGATCTCGATGGTTCCTTCCCGGCTGACGTTCTGATGTTCTATGCTGAACTAAGACGGGCAGTGTTTGGCTAATCTATGACCTTCCAACAAGTCTGCGAATGCTTGCATATTCTTAGTACCTACTTCAACCATCCCAAGCAAACATTCTACATTAACTTACACCCCTAGATGGATCAGCAAACCTCAGGCACATATTCGTTTCCAGTTTTCCAAGACGAACGGCCTTGTACATAGCCGCTCCTCATCACCATGCAAAGCCAGACTGCTCCTCCAGACAGTCTCTGTATTCTTGAATCTAAGCCATCGCAAAGGAACAGGCAATTAATCTGATGAAAGCCAAGGGATCAGAAAAACACACCCCTCACAGTAACAGTGGGGAGATGAGAGTTGTCATTTTTTTTTTTTTTTTTTTAAGCTTTCCAATGACTTCAAACTCTATGTTGTATCCTGGAAAGTCAGATCTTACAAACTAATGAATAAGTGATGTGAATACTCATCCTCAGGCATTGTTAGGCTGGGGCCTCCCTCCCTGATGACGGATGGGCCAAGGGCACGCCCCTGTACATAAAGCACATGGACGCATGATTAATTGCCTGCCGGGCCTTCTTCTCTGGAGATGTTGCCGCTAGGTTAGCAGCACAAAAGGTTTGCTAAGTGGTCCCATCAGCCAGGTTATGCTACTTATTTCCCTCAAGAGATGTGGGGTCATCGGTTCTGTCCAAGTCATCCTCTCTGCTCCAAGAGAAGCCTTCTGCCCAGCTGCTTCCCCAAGCCTCCAAACCATGGATCACTTCCTTAGAGCCCACCTCACCAAGAAGCATAGCACCAATACCGATGTCTAAGGGCTCTATGAATGGTCCTCAGGGCCTTCCAGAGGGTTCCACACACCAGGGAGCATGGACTCTGTTGAGTTTTGACTGTTGTAGGCCCCCAGGGAACAGAATGGGGATTGGCCCTGTGGGTCAATCTGGTTCCAGGCCCTTTAGTCCCCAGTCATACTCCTCACCTCTTCTTAGCATTAATTCTAGGATGAGTGTCCTATAGGGTTGGCTGAATGCTGCCTGTGGTACCCAATACTAAATAGCATTGAATTACTTAGCGAGAAAGGTTCTCTTTCCAAATGTATTTCAATTTTTGTGACTACCTAGAGGGGAAAATCAGAGTTCAGCGCTACAATGTCTTCAAAACCTTTCTAATGCTTATTTATCGAGCTTTTTTGCAGAGAGAGAGAGAGAGAGAGAGAGAGAGAGAGAGAGAGAGAGAGAGAGAGAGAGAGAGAGAGAGCAGGTCTCAGGTTCGTAGCCATAGGCAAGGAACAGTATCGAGCCAGAATGTAATGATTTTTTAAATGGTATGGATGCTTTTAACTTTTAAAACTCGTCCTCCTAAATAGTCATTGTGAAAGATGCAGGTCTCCATTTTTAAAAGTGGCATCGCCTATTTTGTATAAAGGTTTCTAAGTTTAATAAGGAACCTGATTTAGAGAAGGAAAGAAATGAAGTGTCATTGGTGTGGGGAGTTCTGCCAAAGCCATGAAGGTGGTGAACAGATGACTGACGTGCCCTTTGGAGTCTCCACTCCTTCTCTTCTTCTCAAGGTCACCGGGCTCCCAAGCCCCATCCTACCTCCTTCCCTCACTCTGTTCTCTGTCCCTCCAGCCTTCTCTCCCTGCACTTCATCTTGAAACTCACTCCAAAAATAATCACTGAGCTTCTTGCAGGGCCTGGACTACACTGATCACGCATTTATTTTCTGGACGTAGCTCCCAGAAGAAATCTGTTTGGTTTAAGTTGTAAAATGCCTCCAGTGTTTTGAGGGAAGAGAATAGGAAGTCTTTCTCAGAAAAAAAAAAAAAAATTCATCTACCATCCAAGCATGTTGCTTAGAAAATTGAAATCAAGAGCAAGCTGCAAACTTAGAATTTTTAATGGGTGAAGGGAGAGGTTGGCCAGGTAAGACTTGAAAGGCACTAGAGAGGAGAGAGGAACAGAAGTGTTGTTTGACTGGGGTCTACCTGGACAGGTTGGCTCCTCTTCTCATTCTTAGCCTCTTCTCATGGTTTCAACAGTACACATGGATTTCAAGTTACAGTCTTATGACCTCACCTTCTTCCCCTACCATCTCTTTCATCAGCATATTCTTCTGTCTCTCTCTCTCTGCCCCCTAACTACAACGACATGTAAACTAACTACTGATAGTTCCAATGTAATATTTCAAAGGCACCTCAGATCCCCCATATACCAAGCATACTCCTTACTCCCCTCCACACAAAATCAATTCTCTTCCTCTAGTTCTTATTTTGTTCAATACCACTGACCATAACTCCATAAAAACAAACAAACTATAGTTCCCATTACCTCACTCTTCCCAACACGCATCAGATTGGTTACCAATTCCACCTGGTGAATCGGGCCTCTTAGCTCCACCCCTCTGTCTGGTAAGCAAAGGCCCTCATTATTCGTCACTTGAACTCTAACCAGTCTTTTTGGCATAATTCCCTTTGACACTATCCCAAGTAATCCTCCACACAGGTTGCTATTTTATCCAAAAAGCAGAATCTGACCATGTCACTCTCCTGCTAAGCAATCTTGTCTGGGTTCCCATTGTTTCCTTTAGCTCGTTTTACCTGCCACGTCTCCTGCTTCTCCTCAGCTGCTCAACTGGCTTCAAACACCATGTGTTCTATCCCACCTTGGTGTCTCTGCATAAGTTCCCTCACTCCCTGAAATGCCTGTTTTTTCTGGACATTTCCTAGTCTTGCAGTTTAAAATGTAGTTCCTCTGGACAGCCTTTCATTCTTTCCAGAGAAAGGCTTTCCTCTGCCATTTATCCTGCGGCATTATATCAGTAACATAGTGTTTATGAGTTTCTTTCTGCCGGCAAATGGCTAGTATCTCAAAGTCATGGCTCAATGTCTAATGCATGGTTGGGGCTCAATAACTTCTCGGCAAAGAAGAGAATGACTATACTGATGGAGAGGGGGTGGTGGGTCAGTGAAAAACAGCGGTGGGCTTGAGACAGCCCCAAAGTAAAATCATTGTTACCGTTTATGTGCTCACCGTACCTTTGGGTAGAGAAACAGGGGGTCTTAATTACTCCAATGTCCTCATTAGGGAAGGGAAGCTTCTATGTAGCAGGTCCTCAGATCTTTTTGAACCGAAACAAATAATGACCAGATGTCGTACATGGGCCATCAATTTTCAAACACCTGAGTGCTACCTACTCTCAATGAGATGAACGTAATCACTTCTTCCTTTGATGATTCAGAGCCTGTTGCAATTTCACAGGATGCTGAGATCCTGGCTTATCATGCCATCCAACATCATTGCCCAGTGATGCTGCACACACTGTGGTAGGCAAGGCAAAGTTTGATTTGCGCACAACCACAAACTCTTTGAGACTAAAGTATCTCATTTCGGTGGTATCTGAACTGCCCCAAGGATCTCTTTGGGAGAAGGGGTTAAGGCCTTAGATGTCTGTGTTCTCTTGCTATTAACACCAAAACCCTGTGCGGTAGGAGACATTTGCACAATATCCAGATTAGACAACTGAAGCTCAGAGAGTGAGGCTCCTGCACAATTATTCTGGAACTCATTACGGGGCAATGACATGATCAGAATTCATTCTTGTCTGCCTCCTGGCCAGATTCCACAACAGGCTTATTCAGGAGACAGCCCCACTTGAGGGGTGTTTGGGCTCAGTGAAACGTTATATGGCTGAGTTGTGCTCAGCCAAGGGCACCCTGAGGGTTTATGTTGAATGTGCAGGGCCTAAATAGTGGTCTCAAAGTGTGATTCCCAAACCACCTGCTGCAGAGGCTCCTGGATATATGTGGATAGTGGTTGCTGGGCATCAGGGGGGGTGGGCTGGAAGATGGAATCTGCAGTTACAGAAAGCTTCCTGGGAAGCCCGGGAAACGTTCACGTACATAAAATCAGGGTCTTGAAAGGAGGAGGTGATTCACTAGAAACTTTTGTGAGAATCAGCTCCTGGTCCATGAATAGAAAAGTCTTGCTAATGAAGTAGCCCAGAAACTAGCTTTAAAATGAATCATTGGAAGGATGCCCTACCTTTCTGGTTGGTTTCAATGATAGAGTTAGGTGGTCAGACACAGACCTGACTAGGAGGTACAGGTGAGAGTGGAGGAAAGGGGAACAGGAAGAGGAAAGAGGGAGGGCTTGTTCAAAGAATGAGCAAAATTTTTGATGCCTCCTGTTTCCAAGGAGAAGAGAAAACGAGGCTCGTCAGTTCATTTCGGATGCAAGCCCACGCTTGCATTATGCATTATAGTCAGCCCTCCATATCTAGGGGTTCTGCACCCACAAATTCAACCAACTGTGGATCAAAAGTGCGTATTCAAAAAAAAGTAACAGTGTTGCTGACGTGCATTACGTAGTCAGGCCTATAATGGCTGCATTTGTATGGAACGTGTACAGACTTTCTTCCTTGTTATTAGCTCTTAAACAATGCAGTGTAACAACTCCTTACTTAGCATTTACACTGTATTAGGTATTATAAGTAATCTGGAGATGATTTAAAGTACATGGGGGAGATGTGTGGGGGTTATATGCAAATACTGCACCATTTTATAGAAGGGACTTGAGTGTCAGGGGAGTTGGGTATCGGTGGGGGCCATGGAGCCAATTCCCTGCAGAAATGGAGGAGTGACTGGATATAGGGGATTCGTCTGTAGTTCTCCTTCCTCCCACATCCCCCATCTCCTCGGGTCTCCTCTGGAGGATTAGAACTGCAGTCCCTACTGACATTCCTCTTCCAATAAGGTTACAACCAATGAATGCCCAATTCTGCTCCCAGGCCAAGAGCCCAGAGGCTCGGAACTGCCCTCTGGCAGGTGCTGCAGGAGCAGTCAAGCACACTGACAGGGTTCAGGTGCAAAGTGCTGCCCAGTGCCACGCCCACTTCAGGAGAGGAGCGTGGTCACCCCACGGTGCTGAACCACGGAACATGCATGCAGCTGAGTGCTGGCATTCTCCACTGCCATCCCATTTCCTCCAGCTCCACAGACCACAGGCTGCTTCTGCATCATTACGGAGTCCTCCATGGTTACAATTCCTTCTGAACCAGACAGAGAAGAAGTTCTGGTGCCTCCCTGTGTACCCAGCCACTAGCAGGCCTGTTCCGGGTGTCACCCCCACAGGCTTGATATTCAGAACTGTTCATAAGGCGTCTCTCTTGAACACGGGCCAAAGCCTTACAGCCAATGACCTGCAGGAGAAAACACACACCCCGCTCCCACCTTCTGGGGTCACACAGCTGGTGGTGCTGGGAGCTGTCTTTGTTTTCTTCTGTGGTTCAGCTTTTTGGACCTGGGTTCTTGGCCTCACCTGCCACTTAAAGCTATTACCCAACCAGAGAAAACAGCATTTCACCACAAACATAATGTGCACCCAGGCCTGTGGGTTTAGCAACCGAGTTTCCACTTAAATTATTTAGTATTTTCCTTTGGTCTGTCTGTGCTGCTCTCCCAGCAGGAGCCAGGTGAACTGTGAGAGCCACAGTCCTCTCTCTGACTGGCAATGAAGCACGCGGTGGAAGTAACTATAAGGCACACAGCGTTTCTGTCCTTTCTAGTAATCCCAGATGCGCTTGCACCTCTCATTACATTCGGGCTGAGCAGCGTTTGTTTTAAATGCTGGAAAGTGAATGTGACAACCAATGTCCTCCAAACAGCTGCCACCACACACAGCTCGAGCTGTCTCCTTAGGACATTAGGTTAGGTTGCATTTGGAAGCTTCTCTGAGCCCTGATAAGTTGATCCTCAAGATATTTTGCTCTAGTCCCTGTTTCTCTTTGTTGCTTTATCCCTTTCTTCTTCTCTCTAGAGCATAAGGGGAAAGAAGTAGGATTTACAGCATCGGCAATTTATCTGCAATAGAAATGAAACCTATTTTCATGCATTAATAGCTAAAAAGGCTGAAGCACGCCATAAATATAAAATCAAGCAAGCTGAGAATTTCACAGGAATAATAAATGGATGGCTGCTGGCACAGAGGCCACAGTTGACCACAGAATGAACTGATCTTTATTTCTCTGTCAAGTTAATATAACATTTATTACCATCTGTCATGCCAGGCAGGCTGCCAGGCATTTTGCTGAACACTGTACATGTACTATCTCCATTTCAGACTCCTAGCATCCCTAACATATAAGTATGGTGGTTACCCCCATTTTACAGATGAGAAAACTAAGACTCAGAGAGGTTAGGGACTTGTCCAAAGCCTGGGCTTAGCCTGGTCCTACTTTTATAAGATTGTCCTGTCCCTTCCCCCTCTTACTTTTGACCTTATGTAAACAGTGAATAGATGTGCTAAAGTCCCCTGAGATGACCTCTCCTTTTTGAAGGCTTAACACGAAGACCGTCTAGAGGCAGAGCTACAAAGCCCAGAGCCCAGACTTCTGTCACACCTAGTGATCAGGAGTAAAGAGTTCTGCAGTGTGGCCCTGCTTATTTATGTGCCAGGAGGCAGACCTGTAATTCTCTTGGGACGTGTTAGCTGACAGATGCCCTAGGAGAAGAGGTGCACTTGCCAACTTGAAACAGCTACAACTTGTGAAACTTAAAATTGCACCCCATAAATATGAGCAAACTGGTCAGAAGGAGAAAGTTTTAGGAACACCATCCCTTCCAGAATGAGTAGAAAAATCAAACTAAAGCTCCTACTTCCCCAGACTGTCATTCTTCCCCCAAGACTCTTTCCAAAGTGATGTGATTTATCCGGGTGGATGGTAACTAAACCGCCTTCACTGATTCCATCGATTCTGATGGCTCATTCTTTAAAGAAAAAGGTTTCAGAAGGTCAATAAGTCTGTGGCAAGAGGCTCACAGAAGCATGCAACAGAGATGAAGAGGAAGAGAGAGACTTGCAGGATGCTTTGTTTTCAGGGACAAGCCATGGACCATTAGTTCCTCAGCCGACTTGCTTGGAATGTGTGGTTTATGGCAGCAGCTTGTCACCGTTTGTCTTTGTAAAAGACCAAGAACCACCTGCTGAGAAGGAAGTGTACCAGGCCCACTGCAGACCCCAACTGCCCACCCAGACCTAGACATTGACTGCTCAGGGTTACCCATCTTCTCTAGGTCTGCGGCCTCCCTATTAGAAGTGCCCTGCCATCTGGAACCACTATTTCAGGCTTGGCCGGTCAGCTGGGTCAGAAAACGTCCTCCACACAGCCCCGGCGGGTTGGGTCTGATTCCACCGGGAACTGTGAGGTCATTTAGGTGTGCCAGGCCCCGGTCACCACCACCTTGGCAGCCCCACCCACACACATGTGGCAGCCAGGATCTTATGAAGTTGGTGACTACTGTGTTCTTTCAGGGCAGTCAGTCTACCTTTAGTGCACAAGCTTTGGCATCAGACAGTCCAGTCTCAGACACTGCTCTGTGTGTGCCCTTGGCAGATGATTTAACCTGCCCTTGCCTCAGCTTCCTCATTCAGGAAGTGATGATCATGTCTGTCTAGAGGGACTTTGGGAGTTACCTGAGACATGTGAGCATCACTACACTTGCAGTTATCATGTTTGCAATGTAGACTTCACCTCATGCACAATGGTCCTCCTCCTCCTCTTTCTTCTCTTCCCCTCCTCCCTCCCTCCTCCTCCTTCTCATTACTATTATTAGTGTAACCTGCCATGTGTCCTCACCTAACATGGTCCAGGTGGTCTCTTGTTATTTCTTTCTTGGAATGAGACCCTGGTAACAGTTGGGCTGGGCTAAAGCGTTTGATCCTTCTTTGGGAGAAACAGTCCGGAAATCAGGCTTGGATTCTGCTCATAACTCACAGTGTGACTTTTCTTTGCCAATTCACTTGTCCCTTAAATGGGGATAACAACCTGCCCATCTTCCTGGGCTAGCATGAGGTTAGACTTAAACACAGATCTGAAGTGTCTGACACTTGAAAGTGCCATATAAAAGTAAGAGGTTTCTGATGTTTATTTGTTTCTGTATAAACTCTTATCTCTTTCTGGTGTACCCAACTTCAGTGTGCCCAGCCAAGATACTGCATCCAGAACCTGGCTCTGTTTTTTGCTTATGTACTAATATATTTACCTACTTATTTGCTCTTCACTATTTCTTCCAGATAAGCCATGACTGGGGCTTTCTACTGCTTCCAATTACCTAGACAAATACCCTTCTGCTTTTCACCTCACATGATGGCTGGAGCGTTGATTTGTCGGCTCGATTAGCAAGGTGCCCTCAATAAGAAAACCTGAACGCTCTCTTCACTTTCTGGTTTGCACACAGCACACATTCTCATTGCAATGTGGCATCGTACGCAGAACTCCCGAGCCTCCTAGACAATGAACTGGGCACCCCTGAACTGGGTGTCAGTAATCCACACATCCTCAAAGGACCAACCTCATAGACTTTGCGTGCTCCACACTATCGCAATGGCTCTAGGCCTTCATCCTATATTGTAACCAGTCCATGGCCGCCATGTGTCCCTCCCCTGTGAGCCAGAGCTCTACAAACTGAGCCCTCAGCACTCTCCCTCTTCTTCCATATGGAGTAAGGATGGCAGACGATGAGAGGGGTGGGAGGTAGAGTGGCTAAGGAAGAGGAAGAAGGAGAAGTGAGGCTGGGAAAGCTACTGTTCTACCTGAATACCAAACCCAAAACACATGGCTGATCCTCCAAATCTGCGAACAAACCTTTCCTTGAATTCTCACCAAGTAGGCAATTTACTCCCTTTCCAAGAGGTTGCTGCATAGGGTGTGGGTTGGCTAAGAAAGGAGTTGAGGGGTATCTCCTTTTCTCTCCCCAGCCTCACGATAAAAGAGGTAAGAGAGAACACTGGCCCCTGCCCATAAGGTAACTGCTACTGAAACAAAATATACTCCCTCTCCTTTCCTCTCCTCCCAACTTAACAGTGGTTTAGGAAACAGAGGAAAAAGAAGGAAAGTGACAATTTTCCTTTATGCTAATAAATTGCTTTGGCCTAAAAAACATTAATCAATTTCTTTCCAAAGTGCACACACTTCTCCATACTCTGCTATTTGCCTGGCCTTGAAAAGAAAGTCACTTTCAATCCCCTTTAAATTGTCAAGACCAGTGGGGGTAGTTGTAAGAGGTATGGAGGTGGGGGGGAGCTCTCTAAGTCCCAGTGATTATAATGGAACCCTGTGGTGTTTCCATAGAAACACAGAATGTATTCTTTCCTGAATGTACATGGAGGGGAGGGGTGAAGAGTGATGTTGCTGGCAAGATATACATTTACGGGAGAGCGTAAGGTATGAGCGAGGAGGTGAGGCATTCGGTCACTAAGACAGACAAAAGACTTGGTGAAGAGTGGAGTGGGCAGAGACCATATCCTACATGAGGACATTTCACCTGTTATTGTGTCCCATCTGTGCAACTACCCAGTGAGATAGCTTTATAACCCCTACTTTCATCTGAGTCTCAGAGAAGCAACTTGCCCAAGGTCACCCAGTCAGTAAGAGGTGCAAATTCAGTTCAAACCCAGGAGCTTTCCACTCAAGAGCACTTGCTCCATCCTCTATATTGGGCAGCACTTTAAATTGTGATGACAACACAGGGTTTACATTCTGTCTCTTGGCTTTTCTCTCCCCGGGACTGCCAGTTCTATACACATTCTGAATTCATCCAGAGCATTATTTTTTTCTAATTGGTATTAAGACATTATTGTGAGCCTTGGTACATTTAGGTGGTTTGTTGTTGTTTGTTTGAATCATAAAGTCAGAGAAATGTCACAAATAAGGAGAAGTAGGAAGCTGGCTTATGCAATTATTTATATAGTTTGTTAGAGGTATATGGATGAAAAGCGGGGAAGGAAGAGTATTTTAGATAAATACAAAACATATTTTTAAAGCAATTGTTAGTTGTATGATGTGCCCCACACACTGAGAAGTAAGATCCACAAGAGCAGCATCTATGTCTGTCCGTCTTACTGTCATGTCCCTGCACAGTGTCAGGGCCAAAGCAGGATGGATGGATAATGGATACATGAACGGATAGGTAGATGGATGGATGATGGGTGGAAGGGTGGATGGATGGATGGATGGATGGATGAATGGATGGATAATGCTGGATGGATGGATAAAGGATTGATGGATGGATGGATGGATAGATGAATGATGGGTGGATGCATGGATGGATACTGAGTAGATGAATGGGTGGGTGAATGTATGGATAGGTGGGTGAATGAGTGATGTATGGACAGATGTATGGATAGATGAATGGATGATGGATGGGTGGATGGATGGATAGATGGGTGGCATATCTTATAGCAGAGAGCATAGAAAATTCCTAGAATGAGAATGGAGTACCCACTTTCTTTGGCTCCACCTGATGCTTTAGGATGAAGGTATTTTTCTACCTCAGAAGGGCCATTTCAGGAGCTAGAAATGTGACTGTGAATGTTCCCTATCTGTGAACTAGTGCTAGAGGAGGTGATAATCAGCATTTGCAACTTAATTGCTTTAAATTTCTTCCTTGAAGCATTGAAGAGGTTTCAAGAGACAACCTTTCACCAGCCTCTGAATCCATCTCCTTAAGTTTACAATGGGGAGACTGAGATGCAGGTAATGCAGACAGAAACCCACCCCAGTCCCTGAGACAAATGGGGGCACAGTGCTGAATAATGCATCCTGCAAGTGGGAGCCTCAGTGTGACTCTGTGCATGCCTTTGCTCACTGACCTGGTAAATCCTGTGCTTGGGCTAGAAGACCTCTAATAGTTCTTGGTTTTGACTCACATTTACTGAGGACCCAGAGCCACTGGACTGCCAGCACCAGCAAGTCAGGGATAATGTCTGTCTGTCTGTCTGTCTGTCTACCACTCTTCCCCCAGCACCTAGCCCAAGGCCTGGCACATGGGAGATAACAAATGTTGAATGACTAGCTGAATACTTGGTGCTAGCTCTGAGCTGAGTGTTGCATGTGCATTATGTCATTTAAACTTCACTGAGACCCTATGAGTAGGCACCATGCTCATTTTAGAGATGAGGACACTGTGGCTTGAAAATGAGAAATGACTTCCCCAAGATCTCAGAGCTAATCAGTTGTGGGGCTTTGCTTTGAAAAAACAGCCTGTGATGCATTGATGATATAGGTCACCCAGCAAGGAGTATGTCCCTAGAGAGGGGACAGGAAAGAACAGAAAGTAAAAGGACATAAGCTGAGTAGAAGAAAATCTGGGTGAAGCTTATCAAAAATACAGAAACAAAATAATCAGACAGTCTTCCCTGATGTTCCTCATTTGTTGCTTTAGCTTCTTCCATTCAGAATACCCAGTGACAAAGAACCATTTGGGGGCTTTGTTAGGGGTGGCAATCAGGATTTGCCTTTTCAGGAGCACTTACTCTGATCCTGGGTCTCTGAGAGGTGGCATGAGGATAGCAGACAAGGACAAGTGTCCTTTTAATGACAGCTCCTTGCAACCCTTGCAGGGTAGAAAGGCTATGGCTAGTCATGCCACATCACACACCAACATGGGGTCTTCCATGTGACACATTTCATCTCCTCCTTGCTAAACATGGCCCATGCTGTTTTTGTGACTGCATTTCTTCTGCTTCCCACACACCCACACTGGCTCATCTTTGGCCTCCTGAGAGCTCTGCTATGAAACTAGGTGGCGAGCACAGCTAAAAGCTTAACAGCTTCCTTACAGGTGCCTGACACTGGGAACGTCTCCGTAAGTCAATCTCCCAGGGAGGAAAGTGCACAATTGAGGGCACAGGGAGCCCGCATACAGCCCGCAGGGTCCGTTCTTTCTGGACTGGCTCCCTGGGTTCTGGGAAGGCGGAGCTGAGCCAGCACTATGAGGCAGGGCGATGGTCCTGGATGCCAGCCAGTCTGATCCTCAAGCACTCAGAGGTCAGGGCAGTGGGAGTGCTCACTGCGCGTGCAAGCCAGATCATCGGCATTGTCCGACCCAACTCTCGAAACCTTGGGCACCTTGGTCCCCGATGGCCTCATGTTTACCTCACAGGCCAGTGTACGAACCATACAGTGGAGTCTGTGCATTAATGACTCCAAAACACACAAATAAAATCACAAAAATAAAAAAGGGAGATTAGGAAGTGGTGCCCATCACAGGGGAATGTTTAAGTACGTCTGTACTGCGCGATATTATGAGGTGTGCGTACAAGTGTATGCGAAGCTCTCCAAGATACAATATTAAGTTGAGAAGAATGGCAAAGGCAAGACATAGTACAATAGTTGTAATAACATTAATGATGATGATGATGATAGTAGCAGGAGCTAACTATAATAATACAGATGGAGGGCTTACTACATGCCAGGCACTGCTCTAGGTACTTCATTTACATCCTCCCAATTGATATACAAAATTAATTCCAAAGAAACCTTTTGAGATAGGTGATATTATTATGTCCATTTCACAGATGAGGAGACGGAGTTGGTTGTTTTATTGTATATTCTTCTGTATTATTTAAACCTTTTACAATGAAGCAGTCTTCATGAATAACATGTAAAAAGAATTAGTAATTAGAAGCATTAAACAAATGTGAGAGAGAGATTGGAGCAATGTTTACTGAACTACTACCAGGCTGCCGGGTTACATGCCTCATTTAAATTTAAGAACATCCCAAGCAGAAGGCTTTACACACGCCAAGACAATCAATGATAAACCAGAGGTTCAGAGAGGTGGCACAACCACCCCAAGGTCACACAGCCAGGAGGTACCTAAGCATCTGGGATTAGATTGGAAAGCCCATGTTCTTCCATGTCAGTTGGACACTTGGTGATGCTAAGTCAGTATGTGCCGCTTTGACTTTCCTTTCCTTCCTCACTTTCTGTGTTTTTCAGTGTAGAATACGATTTCCGGCAGCAGGAAGGCAGGTTCCACGAAGTCCTACAGAGTCTGGAGGAAGCAGAACCAGCTGAGGAGCCGTCTCCCCCACCCAAGTCCCCAGCAGAACCCCCGGTCCCTGAGAAACAGGACTTCCGGAGGAAAACCAAGAAGGTGAAGAAGAAATGCTTCTGGTGGATCTGAGCTCATTGGGACCATGGCCTATGTCCTCAATGCCTCCCCAAGGCGGGGAAGCCACTGCCCTCAGGCCTCTGTCTTTCCTGGCAAAGGCCCCAGGCTGTGAGCCACTCGGCCTGCGGAACAGGAAGCACTGCTGCTGGCCACCTGGCCACCGACCTCACCTGAGTGAGTACCACCTCGCCGAGGACTTCATGGACCCTCAAGTGACCCTTTGCCTCATTCCCTGTCATGCAGAGCCAGGCCACATCCTGGTTTGCTGGTCTAGACACCCACCATGAGCTTTCCAACACCTCCACGATGCTAAGCACTTCCTCCCCATCCTGGGTTTGGAGTCCCAAAAGAAAGAGAAAAAAAAAAAATGTGCAGCACAGGAAGCTGGAGGAGGTTTACAAGCAGGCATACCAGCAAAAATGAGTTACTGGCAGTTTTCTAAGACATTGGTGTACATTAAGCCTGGCAGAAATGGGCAGGGCGTACAAATGCGAGCTTGCCTGGTGAGCTGGGTCACTTTCATTTTTAATCAGCCCCTTGCTCCCAAACAAGGATCTGTCATCTCATGCTGCGTGGGCCTCGCAGTCTGAGGCAGCGTAAAGTCACGCAGGGCATAGAAACTCGTTGGTGTGCTATCTCGCAGGGGTAGCTACTCCAGGGCCCACCTCAGACCATCCTACTTCTCAGCCCAGGGCCTGAGACCACCTGACAAATGTGAGGGATTTGGTTTGGGTTTGAACTTTAATTCCACAGTAATTTCCCTGCAACATTTAAGATCAGGAGACTGTTTCATCTTACCAGTAACATAAATTAGACTAAGACAAAACTCCTTCATTCATTCCTACAGCAGCTTTGTGGATAGGTTCAAAACTATAATAATCTACATTCTCTCCTTTCCTGGTACCCCAGCAATGGTCACCTTATTGAAGAAGCAGCAGCACTGGGGGTGAGGCTATATATATTTTTTCCATTTTAGTATTAAAGACCTTTCCTTCCCAAAGTCTGAATCATTTTAAAGTCTGGCTCAGTCTTTTGACAAAACCCCCATACATGTGGGTCCAGTCAAACTTGCATGGCTGAACAAATTACTAACATAATACAATAAAGCAATCGCTGCATACTCTTGGGGATGAGAGGTGGGTTGGCAAGGCTCAGATTCCTTCTTGTTAAATTCTCTCCTTGCCTGTGGTTGGATTGATGAGCTCAGAAAAGGGGTCTTAACAGCATAGCATTTAGTGACAAAGGTGCTTCCCAGCTCCCTTTGGTAAAGACCAGGTGTCTGAGTTAGGGTCTGCAGAGTGTGTGAGCATGGGATGTGCCCACCACACTGCAAATTGAGACAAATGAGCCAACCACTCTGACAAGCGCACCTTCCCTGCCACAGAGCTGCAGTGCACAAAGCTATTTCAGTGAGAGCAAGAGGGAAATTTGGCAAGGAACCTCGGCTTGCACTATTTAAGTCTTGGAATGTCATTCAAGATGTTCTTGTTCTGTTTCTACTTTAATGTTTAAACCCACAAAATGAAACCGGCATCCATAATGTTAAATTGGAATTAAGATAAATGCACTTGTCATACTTAAGAAGCCACATTTCAATAAGATATGCTACCACTGGCTAAAAGCCACAGATCTTTCTGTATCCACACAGTCAACTCTCAGTTGGCCCCAACAATGGAAAAGAACAGCATAGAGGATAATCCAATAAAGCAAAATCATGTGGGATCACTTATGTAACTATCTTGTAGTATAGCTTCCATCTTAATTTGCTTTGCTTACACTAATTTTCAAATTAATTTATATTCTCAGGCAGCATGCTAGAATGAAAATAATCCTGTTCCGGGAATAAAGAGACCCAGGCAACAGAACAGTGTAGTCCACTAACCTTTGGCAAATTGATTAAATCTCCAGGGCCTGTTTGTCCATTCTCAAATGGAGATATAAACACCTACTCTTCCTACTTTGTAAGCTCTGTGCATGGTCTAAAATCAAATGAGCAGAACAGCCCAGAGCATCGGTCAAAGTTAGCCTGGAACAAAGAAGAGGTGTCTGAGGTCACTCACATGAAAAGGATAATCCAACCCTTGGATAATTAAGAAGCGCATGTTGTCACATACTTCTGTTGAGTTGGGGGCCTCAAATGAATTAAATGAAACTGCGGTTGGAAAATATTGACTTTGCTAGAAATACAACCAAATGAGACTTAATGATTCTATACCAAAGCACAACACAGAATTGCTTGGGCCACCAACCTCAAACCAGGGAGGAGGTCTCTTCTGGAAAACTGAACACTTAAAATCATTAGGAGGGAAAAGGACTCAGTAAACACTTTCCTGCTAACAAAAATGATCATCTCTATGTTTAAAAAGAAACCACACATAGACATATATTAAAAACTCTATACTCATCTACTCACGTGAAAATCTCTTCTTTGTAAAATATTATGTAGCATCGCCCATGATATTCTACAAAAATGCTGTATGTGAGATTATATGGTTTTATGGGAAGATATTAATTTAATAAAAATTACTTTTATAAAATTGAAGGGAAAAAGAACAACACATCAACTTAAGTTGCAGGAGTTTTATGTAGCTGCTTTCTCTGTAGTTAAAAAAAAATGCATACTCACTATACTTGGAACTTAATACCAGCTCATCTATAGAGCATCTTCTTAAAGACTATGTATAATGTAAGGTTTTGTAAATTTCTAAACTGTTTTAAATGGGATATTATCTTTTGCAATAAACTTACATATTTTTCCTAGGTTTTAAGACTCCATTACTAGCTTGGGTTCATTTGGGTTATAAGATTTACACTTTAGAAGTCTGTCTTAATGGTCCCAATGGCAAGGGTAGTTTTCATTATAAGTTCTTTATGTTTCCCAGAAAAATACAAATAAAGAACAGATTCAAGACTCAGCACCACAATGATCACATGAAGCACCACATGTCCTGGGAGTAAGGGAGGCGGCGTGAATGGGACACACTCAGATGAGCACACATTCATGATTTTTATCATTATGATACCCATATACCTGAGCTGTAATTTATTTAAGATTTTTCTTTATTTTCCCCTTAATTCTCTTCCTTAAAAGGCAACTGTATGTCACCACCACGAGGAAAACCAATATGATGTCCCAAATAGAGAAGATAAAATAAAAATAATTTTATTAAATTCTTCCAAAGACTGTTGAGTGTTGAAAGTGCTAAGCCTGAGACCAGCTCTCTTTGTTAAAAAGGGAGATTAGCAAATATTCAACATGTACTGAAGCCACTTTAACACCAAATGCATTTCCTACTTGATTAATCAGGATGTTTGAGAGAGAACTGAAAACAACGTTCCCATCATGTGATTCAATTTTTTCCCCCTGCATCGTCCATGAGCCATCTAAAACCAGCTTATTTACCAATTTGCGGGGGAGGGGGAGAGGGGACAGATGCAGAATCAGAAGTCTTGGGCTTGATATTATGATATTATTCTGCTCCCTTCTTTTTGCTGGGTGGCCTTGGGAAAGGTAACCTCAGTGAGCCTCTGAATGCTCTTTGTATCATGCTGAACATAAACCTTGCCTTACCCGCCTGTCTGACAATTAAGTGGGTGAAAGCCCTGAGCACAGTGTAAGGCACACAACAGGGGCTCGGTAGATGCAGTCACTCATTTGTTGACTGAAATAAATTGGGAAAGAGGACAGATGATGCCTTCATGGGGTGGGAGTGGGTTTTCAAAAACAGGTTAAGATTTCCTCAGGGCAAAAAGGCTATTGATAAGGAATGAGCTCTTCCTGGCTTGATGAAGACCAGAAACCATGACAATAAATGTTAATTAGTGAAGTCTCTAGTGACCCAGGATACACAGGCATCTCATGCATAGCATAGCACTCTGGAGAATGAAGGATCCTTGTTGCATGGAACCAAAGGCATTGTGAGAGCCGGGTCCTTGCTGTTTTGAGCACGGGTGATTAAGTCAGGCTACATCAGTGTTCCCCAAGGCTCATAGCAGTCATGTGTGGAAGTCAGTTTGGGGAGCCATGTGGGTGGTGGGTGGAATATGTGAGAGTCCAGCAGGGCCCGTTGCCCCGGGCAGTTCCAGGAAGCACTGCCACCAGAATCAAGACCCATTCTGACCTCCGGGGACAGCTTCTTCATTAGCTGAGCGCTGGCTTCAGGGCAGCCTGCACTTGAAAAGACTCTCATTTGAAGTTGCTCCAGGCAACTTGCTGTATGCTAAAAATGTATTTCTTTTTTTAAGTGTGAAGAAACAGAGATATTTTATGATCATCATGCCTATCAAGTATGGCTTGTAATAAAAAGAGCTCAGTAACAAATCCATACCCAACATGGTCTGCACTGGGTTTGCACCACATTGGACTGGCTTCATGCTCATAATCTCTTTTGCATACTTTCATCCCAACCTCCTCCCCATCTTCTTTCAACCATTTCAAAGCCTGAATTCCTGCTGATCACATCTGTCACCCCCTACTCCTGAGGTTTCTCAAATGTATGATTTGTGTCTGCCTGCTCCAGGATCCTCAGCCCACAAAGACCAAACCTGGAGGCTGGTTTACTCCCTGCCAGACCTAGTGAGGTTCCAAGGGAGCATGCCCCTTCACTCCTGGCGTCATCTTCAAAACCCTCTCCTTCCCTCAGCTGGCCTCCACAGGAGCATCCCAAGTGGTCTCCCATATGCCCTCCCTTTTGCTTCCAGCACATTCTCTACACAGCTTCAAAAGCAATCAATGCAAAATTTAGATCTGCACCACGTGGCACTCAAGCGAAAAACCTGACAACTCGGGAAGTAAGACTGGGTCTGTTGCTAGCAGCCAGAAGGCCCTGCTGGGATTCTCCCAAGGACGTTCCCAGCACAAGCCCTTGTGGTGCTATCGGCTCTCCAGTCACACTGAGTGAACTTGAGTTCCCCAGACCCAGCATGCAATACTCCCTAAAGGGTCTGTGTACACATTTCCTTCTGCCGGGAAGAGCCCCTACAAACCACCTCGCACTCACCTGCCCAGTTTCCAGCTCTGTTGCAACTTCCCAGGCCAGGCCTCCCAAGACTCCCACCACCTTTGCCCAGTCAACACCCAATACCCTACACATGCACCGGGCATCAAAGACCCCTCCACCACAGTCATTGGCACAGTTGCACATCTATTTGTATCATCTTGTGATGAACGTATTTCTTTCCCCTTAGCCTATAATCTTCCGAAGACAGGAATCCTGCATAATTTTGCACACCTGTGTATCCCCAGCATGTAGCGCAATGGGATTCAAATATCTGTTGCAGGAATAAATTAGTGAGTGAATTGAATCCAGTGGATAGACAGAAGAAGCCGCTCCCAGGTGGCTTCCCTGTCTATCAGTCCTCCCGCTGGTGAGCACAGGCTCTGTCTGTGTTGTCGTGGGGCAGCCAGCCTTCCACTGAGCAGAACTTGCTTCTAAGTCCACTGGGGTCAGCATGGTGTTCAGGACCCAGGAACACCAAGCCACTACCATCTTCCCCCACTGCAAACCCTCCAACACTTCCATCCTGAATATCAACAGCCCAGTTAACCTCGTCTCAGAACAAACTGCCACCATAATTAAATCCCAGTGCATTTTACACATTTTACCAAGATACTGCCTTAGTGTATGAAAGGGAAAATTGGTTTTGAAATTAAAGCAGATTGTTAACTGTTTTTGCTGTAATGTTTCCATTAAAATGCCAGAATTTATTACATGTGGCCTAGTCCATTTCAGACAATATGCAATTTAAAGGAGACAGGGTCTGTCTAACTGAAAAATCATTTTGGGCAGAGCATTTTGCCTTGGCTTAAACCACCACTAAAATGGAAAAAACAATAAATATCACACCAAAGGATTATTTGCTCCAAAGCAAACAGAAGCTTTATTATCATAAATGGCTTTCACAAATTCTCAGAATCCATAGCTATCTTGTATTAAATTTCAGTCAAATGAAACTGTTTATTTTCTCCTTTCAAAAAAAAAAAGCTATATATATATATATATATATATATTTAAATCATCAGCTAAACACTGTAACCTCTCATCGATGCTTGGGGCTTGGTTTCCCAGGGAGCACACGTGATGTTGTGATAGTCTGGTTATCTGACAGAAAAGCCTTCTTTCTCCTGAGCTAAATGGACCATTGCTTTAATTGCTGAATTGAGAGTGGTTCACGTAGCTCTTCCACTGAGCACACTCAGCCCACATGCAGAAACTCTGTATGGGTCAGAGGGGAGAGGAGAAATTGTGTGATATTGTCATGGGCTTTTTGTTTGCTTGTTTATTTTGAGATAAAAACAAAATGAAGCAATAAGCCTTCTGTAGTTAGGAATCAGAGAGAGCCGAGCCAAGCCAAGTGAAGCATCAGCATTCATAAACTCAGCCCCCTGACTTGTTGGGATTTGGGGGAATGGATCCCTCCCTCTTCTCCACGCTACACATCTACCAGCTCTAAGGCAACTTCTCAGTTAGACCTTGGTCCATAATCACTTATTTTTCAATAAACACTATTGATTCCCTTCTGTGTGCCAGACTAGGAAACAGAGCTGCAGCCCTTGGCTCATAGAGCTGATTGTAGTCGGGGGTGAGGGACTCTGACAATAAGCCCATGTCCTTGCCTCATCTACCCACCTAGATGTCACATGACCCTCCTTTTGACCTTTTCAACAATGTCCCTGTTAGGATGACTATTTGTCTTAAATTATAGCCAGTTCTAGTTGTCTCCTCCTTTACCTATTGTACATTACATCCTGTGAGCAGGAACTGCTGTCCTTACCTAGTGAGGTCTTTAGGTCCAGAGATTCTTTGTAATTGAAATGAAAGGCTTCATCGTGAGCCCTGTCTGTTCCATGGGGACCACTGCACTGACCTTCAAAGTCTACTTTCCATTAGCGTTTTCTGGCTCCCTCGGTCTAGCCTCCTCCCAGGAGCCTGGGAATCTCTCTAAGTTGTACATTTGGCCATGCCATTGTCTGGCTTTTAGATCTCTAATCGCACTCACCACCATTCAACAGCATAAAATTCCTCCCACAGCAAACAAGATTCCTTAGCATCTGACTCCAGCCTAGTATGTGTAGACAAACTCCCTGCTATTCCATTGTCTCTGTACCCATCTCCTTGACACTTTCCAAAACATCAGAGGCTATTCCTTATCAGTGATGAGCTGCTACAGTGTCTCCCTACTTATCTACCATGGGAAATAATTTTCGTTTTGGTGGACTAAAGAAATAGCAGGCATGCTACGACTAATCATGATAATAATGGTGCTAGTTTCTCAAAGTTACAATGTGCTATCATTAAATGACTTGATTCCATTGTCTTATTGATTCCTCAAAAGATCATCATGAGGTAGCTTATGATTACCCTCATTTTCCAGAAAAATAGCTGAGGCTTGGAGGGAAATGAATAATTTATCAAAGTCCACATGTGTGAGGTGGTAAAGGCTGCTGCTTATATTATCCTGACATTTCTGTTGTCAATCTCTCATATCCATTTCCACCAGGAATCAAAGTCCTGGGGGACAGGCATTGTCACTTGCATCTGTGGAACCCTCCCAGTGTTCATCACGTTGCTTGAGATGTGGTAAATGCTTAGCATATGTTTGCTGAATGAACTGGGAGAAAATATGGAGATAAAACATTAAGAGGAAAACCAGTCCAGGGTAGAGACAGATCCGAACAAGGCCAGAAGTCCTCACTTGGTTTTTCTTCATGATTTTAAATGAGCACCCAAACCTCCATTCCCCACCTCCACCTTTAACATAAGACCATCTGGCTTTCTGGCTTCACAGGCTGGTTAGAAGAAAAGTAGAGTTATATACGTAAAAATGCTTGACAATCTCATTAATTCCTATTTTTTTTTAAAAAATAGTGTCTGAGGGTTGTTGTTGTTTTTTCTATTTATAAAAGAAAAACAAAATTATTTTAGAAAAAGTGAAAATACAGAAATGTACAAGTCATGCTTCCTTTAAGCAGAAGATATCAGCATAATTTTAGCTGTGGGACATGAGCCCCACGTCTGAACTCCGGGGTTCCAGTGCCTCTGGCGAGGGGCCATATGTCTTTCCCTCCCTGGCCGCCAGGGTCCTTGATGACTTTCTTGTTGTTGTTGTACCTTCCCATAATCCTTTATATTTAAATCATACAATTTCCTCATGTTATTAAAAAATATCATCATAAATATTTAAGAGGGGCACCACTGTATGAATGTAGCATAACTCTAGAAAAATGAGTCCTGATTTTGAAGAATCACTTGACAGAATTGATTCCTGAGTCACTTAAGAAGGCCATTGCCCCACGCAGAGGTGACCTGGACTAGACACTGATGGGGGAAGCTTGATCCTTCACAGTTGTTCCAACTGGGTTTCTCTGTGGGCAGCTCCAGCCCTTTAACAACATTCCTGGGGAAGGACACACTGTGATGGGATCACTTCTTCCAATCTGGGACTCAAGCTTTTGAAGTGGACATATGGTGTCCGATTTCATCCCATGGGGTTTTATTCCCAACCCAGCTGTAGTAACAGCTTAGTAATACTTCAGAACCCTAGGCAAGACCCCAAGTCAGGGCCATAAAATAGCTTGTGATTTGACTCATTACACTTGAGTCAAAGTAGGGACAAGACTACAGCACCAAGAGGATAATGATGGCTCTTACTCACTGAGGGCCAGCTACATGGGAAGCCCCATGCTGTGAACCTCACATTTGGTTTTATTCAACTCTCACTATGAGATGACAGGCAATAACCATCAGCTCCACTTTGCAGGTCAAGGAGCTGAGGAGCAGAACTGAGAAGTGAAGGCACTTCCTAGCCATGAAATAAGGTGGGAAGGAGGACCGGTTCCCAGCCAGTAAAATCCTTTCAAACTCCATACCTCATGCCCCAAGCCTACCGCACTTACAATGCAGTGTTGGAAGTGAGGGTGCTGAGTCAATGCCCAAATGGCAGACATTCTAAAGTTTCTAAAATTCTCCAAGGACAAGAAAAGGCTAGCCTCTCCCAGCACCAGGAAACAGGACAGGAGATAGCAGTGCACCCTTATCTTTATGACCACACTTAAAATGCCTTGCTTAAAGTCAGATCTGCCCAGTGCCGTGAACAGAAGCCAAAAAGCACCGAGATATTTGGAGGTGATTTCATTAGGATGGTGACATACTGGTCATGCATTTCCTAGTGCTCACTGTCCAGTTCCCAAACACGGCCTGTGCCTCGCCCTCTGGATCCTGACCACAGTAGTCCCTGGGAGGCTGGGGGAGGCCCCTGCACAGGCACTACTGGGCCTGAGCTCCCCTCCCTGCAGAACTTCCAGGTGTGTGTGTGACTGAGCCATGTGTGTGACAGAGCCATGTGTGATGCTGTCATGGTGGGGGCAGCTGCATGTTCATTACCTAGGAGAACACTCTCCTCACAGCAAAGGTCTGCTTGATTGGGCAGACCAGGGAGAACGCAGTAGCCATCTTAACATGTGTATGGACTTCTGTCTCCTCTTGATTTCCACCTCTGTGGTTCATCATGGAAGATAAGGAAAGTTTGGAGAATGAAACCAGCTCTTCTATGCCCCAGCCCTCAAACTTTAATTTGTCTGAAAGAATTCTACCATGCAGGGATAGCAGTGTAGTGTTTGGGAATCCTACTTAAGAGAAAGCCTGACATGAAACAAATCTGTTCTCATCTTATTTTTTAAGTCAGCCTTCTTTTGAAGCTAGACATTAATTTGTGCTTTCAATGCATTTGTTCTTTCCATCCATCCACTCGCATCGCTTGGATGAGAGCCTGCTGCCTGCCAGGCTCTGGATCTATGGACAGGAACCTCAGAGATAAGAAGACACAGTCCCTTTCCTCAAGGATCTTAGTCTACTGTGGAACACTGGTAGGTAAAGAGACAACTCCAGTATTACATGGTAATGCTGCAATTGAAAAACTGACAAAGAGCAACAAGGTCACTGAAGAAAGTCTATTCTGAGGAATGAGAGGAGGTTTCACAGAACAGGAGATAAGTCAAGAAATGCTCCCTTCTTATAGTCCTCTAACCCATCCTCTCTACGTATTCACATTCTTCATGTTACTCAAGAACTAGACCCAGGTTCACAAAGTCAACCTTGATAACTGACTGCCCACATATGCTGTGGGTTCCTTCGAAGTTGAGATACCAATCCATTTTTTGCATTTACAAGCGCTGTCCGGAAAAAATACAGCTACGAATGCCTCTATTTTTCATATTACATGGCTGGATACTTTCTGGACAGCCCTCATATATTTTAGGCCAAATACTCTTTGAGATGCAATTGCCAAATTCCTTATTAAAGCAAAGCTCCCCACCCTTCACAGGTCATAAATACCATCCACATCTCTATATTGAGCAGTAACTAAACTACCCTAAGCTAATGATGCCACCTTTTGGTTATCACTGGAATTCTAGGTCTCTTGCTTAATGTTTATTTTCTTAACCTGATCTCCCTCTAACACACACACACACACACACACACACACACACACACACACACACACTGTCTCTGGAATTTTCTCAAGTTAATTTTGGCTCAGGGAAACAATTTCCCAGAGACACATAGTGAAATGCTCAAGACGCTGGCTTCAAGATGTGGGCTGGGACTCTATCTTCCTCCTTCCTAGGCATGTGATGCTGAGCAAAGAGGCTTAAGCCCTGTGAGGGCTGGTTCCCCTTTGTGAGGAGATCATAATTTCTGTCAACTTCATGAATTCTCAGTGGCTATGGGGCCACTGATGCTTTTTCACCAAGAAAGATCTATTGTAAAAGAGCACATTGGCTACAGTGTGAAGAATTTGTAAGAGACAAGAGAGGAGGTGGTGTGTTTCATTAGAAGATGGAGAAATGGCAGAAGTGAGACACAGTAATGGCCACGCCCAGGCTAGTGGATTAGGGGTAAAGAGAAGCATTGGATTGGAGAGGCCTTTCAACCTAGAATGAACAGAGCCTAGAGACGGGCTAGATGTGGAAGGAGAAGATTCTCTCTCCCTCCAGAATCCCTTAGAATCTCCATGTCTCCATTCTAGCTTTGTCTTCTGTGAAACCTGCTACATCGTAAGTATCAACATTCAAGGAAACACCAAGTTCTTGTTCACATATTCTAGGTTTGTGTGGTTCAATTGCTAGAATTGAGGAGACTAATCCTAAATATGCCATTGTCATCATAATACCACCAAAAATTCTGTGTTACTGTATAGGTTTCTGAAAGTTACCACATAGGTAGGTCATGCCATTAGAGTCCGTGATGGAGGCAGGGCAGCTGTTTGGTTTTAAGGTAGCTCATTATTGCCTTTAAAATATTTGCTGCCTAAAGAACAACTTAAGGTATCAATAGTGCAGAAGTGCATAATGGAGTATGTTATTTAAGAGCAGGGACTCTAGCAACTGTACTGCATGGGTTCAAATCCTAGTTCTTCTATTAGCAACTTGTGTGATAATAGGCCAATGGCATGACCTCGCCGTGCTTCAGTTATCTCATATAGAAAATGTGAGTACCTGACTCAGGTGAAGCAAGATACTTAACGTGCTTTCTCGCTG
>PVKE010005537.1:0-58548 GCA_004027555.1 Craseonycteris thonglongyai
ACACACTCAATAGTTTGGTGGTTACCTGGAGAAGGGGGAGAAAGGGGGAGGGAGAGTTGGGGGGGGAGGTGGGAGTGGGCACCAGATATATGGTGGTGGAAGGGGACCTGATTCTAGGAGGTGGGCACATAATGTGATGTGGACCTGTACTTCTGGAAACTACCTAATTGTTACCAACCAATGTCACCCCATTAAATTTAACAATAAAATAAAAAATAAAAAAAGAATACCCCCTTGATGAAGGTATTTATTTAGAATAATTAAAATAAAAAACTAAAAGATTTTCAGAATTTTTATGGATTTAAGGATTATTTAATGTTCCCTGTCTGTTCTATAGATGGAGAAAATAAGTGCAAGAGAGACAGACATGGAACTAGGGAGAGCTAGAGCCAGAAAACCATCAGTCCTCCCAAATCCAGTTTGATTTACATTATATCATGACGTTTGTCTTCAGGTCATCTCCAAAGAGTCTTAGACATTTTTATGGGAAAATGAAATATAAACAACCCAGTCCAATAATCATATATACATTATGCTCTTCAGCATTTAGAAAGTGCCTGCAGAAAGTGTTCTTTAACTCATGAAGGACTTCATACATGTGTTCTATCGTTCCAGGTAGAGCGAAGATACAAGGAGATATTATATACAAATTCTTGCTGTTTTTGAGACTGTAGTCTGTTTGGCAAATAAACATATTAAATGGTTACTATGTAGAGCCAAAACTTGGCTCTGATTTCAGCAAGGTCTAACCTTTAACTGTATTTTAAATGCAGGGTGGTCTATTTAGAATTTCAAAAGTTTCAATGCAGGCCATGGGGACCTCTGTGAATTGTTTCTAGAAAAGTAGTAAGAGTATGATACAAGAGTAATGTTGATCAAAGAATTTGACAAAATAGATGGTACATACGGGAAAGAAGATTTAGCTCTTAAAACAGCAGCAACAACAAAATCTCTTCTTATAATGACTAACTTTAGGTCCCATGAAAACATGGTGGAAAACTTTAAGAAGTGATTAGAGTCATAGCCCTCTATGGACTTTACTGTATTAAAGAAGATTGAGGAACTAATAAAGTTTAGACCTTAAATCAAACATATGTGATAAAATTGAAGATAGCTCTAGATCAGCGGTGTCCAACCTTTTGGCTTCCCTGGTTCACATTGGAAGAAAATTGCCTTGGACCACACATAAAATACAATAACACTAATAATAGCTAATGAGCTTTTAAAAATCGCAAAATATTATTATGTTTTAAGAATTTGTGTTGGCCAGCATTCAAAGCCCTACTGGGCCACAGGTTGGACATGCCTGCTCTAGATGATAGATATAGAATGTTTACTGTATAATTCTTTCAACATTTTGTTTGAGAGTGTTCATAATAAATTATTAGGAAAATATTGGTAGCCTAAAAGCATAGAAAGGATTGTATAACTTCCAAATCAATAGGGGGTGGGGAGTAGAGAAGAGATACAAACCACTTGACCAATACAATAGTAGTTGTAGTTGTACAAGGTGAATTATGGAAGCAAAGCAAGAAAAAGTATGGTAAATACATTGTGTAAAATAATAAATGAGAAATACTTCTAAATATATGAGGCATCATAGCAAGTACAGTTGATCCTTGAACAACATTGGTTTGAACTGCACAAGTCCACTCATAAATGCAGACTGTTTTCAACAAATGCAGTCAGCCCTTTGCATCTATATGTTGCACATCTGTGGATCAAAAACAGTATTTTCACATTCCCAACCATGGGTCAAATACACTGTATCCAATCGCAATTGGTTGAATCTGCTAATCAAAGATCTAGCTGACTAGTTCATTTTGGGGGCAAAGTTAGACACGGATTTCAACTACATGGGGACAGCACCTCACATGTGTTGTTCAAGGGCCAACTGTATAAGTCAATAAAACTTAACAGTTAATAGCCAGAAGTTCTCATTATAGATAGAATTTTTTTTTAAGTCCAGCGCTATACTATTTCTAAAAGACACTTAAAATTTAAAGACTGAAGATAGTTTAAAGGCATGGAAAATTATGCACCAGGAAAATAGTTAAATAAAAGCTAGAGAAGCTATATTTAATGTCTCACAAAATAGGGATGAAAGGCAAGCAAAGCATAAGTAGTGGCAACAAAGGTCATTATAAAAATAGAAGGACTAAATTCATCAGGATGATATGTTAATTGTGAACTTATATGCACCTAACATTACCTTAAAATATACAAAAGAATAATAGACAGTGTTACAAGGAGAATTTTGGATATATACTTTTAGTGGAATAATTTAACATACCTCCCTCAGGGAGTGATAAGTAGAACAAGATCAAAATAGAAGAAAGACTATGTTTTAGTCACGAGAAAGCATTAAAATAGAAATCATAGAATAAACAAAACTGAAACCTGCTGCTTTGAAAAAAATAATAGAATATGTAAATAATCGCTAAGTTTGCTCAAGAAAAGCAAAGAAGAAAAATGTAAAAATAAATATCTGTAATGAAAATGGGACAGAACTTCAGATAAAAAGATTTTAATAATAGAATGAAATGAAAATTCGAAGCAAAAAAATATTGAAAATCTAGGCAAAATGGATAATTAGAAAATCTGGATAGGTCTATAATCTTGAAAGAAATTGTCCTATCAGTTTAAAATATACCAATCAATAAACAACAAAATCTATGCCTATGTTATTTCAGATAATATAGATATCTCAATAAAACTATTAATTAATATGGGCTAGTCAAGGATCAAGAATGACCGAGGCTAATTGAAGATACATGGAGGACTCACAACTATCCTAATTTCTAACAAAGTTATAATAATGGAAACACTATTATTGATGTAGTGTGGTAGAAATAAGAGTTCTAAGGTTTGGTAAACCTACTTTAATTAAAATTAACATATTAGGCAAAAGATATTACCAAATGAATAGTGAAGCTCTAGACTACAAGAATAAATTGCATATTTGCAACACATATTACAAAGAACAAATTAATATCCAGGAAATATGAAAAAGGAAAAAAGTCTTCTAAGAAAAAGATCACCCAGGATAGCAATAGGCACCTTAACAAGAGGAAATTCAACTGACTTATAAAGATAATGGAAAACTGTTCAGCCTCATAAGTAATTCAGAACACAAAATCAGTAAAGATATAGCCTTTCATGTCCAGCAGGTAGACACAAATTTAAATGTATGAAAACACTAAAGTACTTTAGAGGAGAAACAAGACATTTCAGAATATGAACCTCTTTAATTTAAAAATACGAAGAGAAACAGAATATATTGTTTATAGATACAAAGAGATGTAGGAATGTAAAATATGCATGAAAACTAACTTAAACTAACTTCAAGAAAGTGACTACCATTCGGGAGAGAAAGGATGTATGGGACTTTGTAATCGCTAAACTTATAATCACTATTACTTTAAAAACAGGGAAGTAGCAATCATAAAGCAAATATAACAACATGTTAACATGCTTTTATCCTTGGTGATAGGTATATAAATTATGAGGTATCTGCTTTTCTGTATCTTTCAAATGTTTCCACAATTAACATTTCTTTTCAAAAGACAGTTGCAGGAGTCTATGGGTGAGGTGATAGAAGCTTGTATTCACTTGAGGTTGTATATATAACATGTGGCAAAGGCAAAATTAATAGGCATTGGAGGTCAAACATCTGTGACTGTATGCTACAGGAATAAGTGGTCCCATGGTTGAGGGAAGACAGGTAGGTCACAGACGGTCTCAGAACGTCTCATCCTTGACTACCATAGCCTCCTTGTTCTACATTCATGTTCCTCAGAAGTATTTTACTAAAAAAACAATGCAACCCAGGGTAGGAATCTCTGATGAGAAAGAATTTAGAGTGGACTTGGACATTTTTCCCCTCAAACTCAAGATAATTCTATTGTCAACAAGCAAAGCCTTTGACACAGTAGGAGCTCTTAAGTCAGTTTTACTCTTGGCATCTGTTCAGACATGTATTCCTCTCTTCGAGTTGGTCTTCTGTGTGCTTTTGTCAAAATGTTTGTCTGGAGGTCTGTTTCAAACTAACAGTGAAGCAGGCATTTCCACTTTTGTTTTTCACCAACTCTATCTTACCTCCTGTTTCTCACCACTACCCACCCAGTCATTTCTTTATTGTTTGCTGTGCTCCTGACAGTTCTGGGAGGTGATGACCATTCAGTGGTCCTCTTAGCAGCAGCTTCCTAAAGTTGGTGCCTGTCTCCCCAAACTACTTTTGGACTCAAGAATTTTCAAACCAGGAACTTCTGAATTGATCCAGCCTGAGCTCTCTCTCAACCTCTGTGTAGATTCCTGTCCTTACATTTAAGGGAATGGGGACTGGTTCAAGAGTACAGACCAGCTGTGTGTCTAAGAGAGGCCCTCAAACCCTTTCCCATGCTTCTGTGCCATCTTCACTCTCTACTTCCGACCCTAAGCCTTTACCATCTCAACCAATGCTTCCTTCCACCTATGTCATTACCTCCGTTAACCGGGATTTAAGCAATGCTCTCAATGAGGCAGACGTTTTGAGTCTGGATTTAAATCCAAGTACGTCTGATTCTATCGTTAGAGCTTTCAAACCTCTGTCATTGGTTCTCCAATGTTAGCGTACATCGAAATCATCTGGAGTGCTTGTTGAAACACACACTGCGGGGCCTTACCTCCAGAGCCTCTTAATGGGTTTGGGGTGAAACCTGAAAACTGACACTTCTGACATGTTCCCAGGTGCTGCTGAGGCTGTTGAGATCCTGGAACCACGCTTTGAGAACCTTATGTGATATCAAAGTTGAGATGGTATTGTTAGTCTTTGGGTGATTCAGTGTAAAGGTTGGGCTCAGGAAACCTGGGTGTTCCAGTGTCCTTTGGGTGACACTGTCCCTGTCCCACCTCTCTACCTTCCTTTCATTCTTCCACCCCGTGCTGAGTAGACCCTGCACAACTTTGTGTGTTCACATTGATGCCTTCACTTCTCAGGAATTGTTTTCAGTTCATATGAACCATAACCTCCCTAAGTAGCAATGCTGTCTCTCTTTCAGATGGTAAACCTGCTTAGAGAGTTAGTGACTGGCATGTGGTCATGCAGCTACCTAGTGGCAGCTCTGGGACATGTGAGAAGCAGTTAGCATTTCTCCAAATCGTAGCTGTCTCCCATGTTCTTATATACTTATTGGCAGACCAGAAAACATCTTTAGAACATGTCTTTTAGAATTACTTGTAGAAGCAGCTTAAATTTTATATAAGAAAAGGTTTTAGTGAACATCTAGATTTGAATCCAGGCCTCATTCCTCAAAATGTGTTTATTAAATTCCTTCTCGTCATTCAGTAGTTTCTGGGCATTTCTAAAATAAAGTGCCACCATCATAATCATTATTATTCTCTGATCAGGTCTTTGTCTGAAGGTTTTGAAATACTAATGACATGTTAATATCTTTTGAGTAAAGGGTGACTTGGAGGGACTGTGGTGTTGAGTGACTGAGGGCCTGATCTCTGGGACCCACAGACAAGGCTTCAGTTGTTGGTTATGATTCTCGACAACTTAGTATCATTGAGCCTCACGTTCCCTATATAAAATGGGGTATTTTTCCCAAGGGCTTTTATTAGAATGTACTTAATCTATGCGTACATGTAAAGCACCTGAAACAGTGTTTGATTTTCAATAAAAGGCAGCTGTTAATAGTGTAATACCTATATCAACGTAACTATCGGTGGGAAAATCCAAAAAGTCATTTCAAGTACAGAATCCATGATATCTACCTCTTTGAAACCCAATATTTTAACTTTCAACTTATGCATTCATTTGCCAGTCTTTTAATTCAGGACCAAGGTTTCTTTGTGAGGGTTCTCCTAGGTGGGGTTCTACATTGTCTTTCTTGTATGAACCACATCATCTAGGAGAGAATTTAAAGACAATCGTGAAGCAATCTGAAGACAACATATTTTAAGATTTTTATGAGTTTTTTTCTTTTCAGTTTTACAGTTGTCTCACATCTAATTTAGTAACTTCTGTAAATATTTACCTTTAGCAAGCATTCACCAGCTCCCTTTTTGTACAATTTTAGTAGCTTATGGGCTATGTTGATTTATTACATAATAATCATATGGTATGTAGCCAGCCGCACAATTGGAGAACAAGTAGAACAAATGCAGATATTGTGACTTGGCCAGAGCAGAAGTGGGGCTCATGAGAGAAGAGTCTATTGACTGCAGTCCTTCAACATCTTAGGGTAAGAACAGCTTTGACTACTCTACCATTGTAGTGAAGTAGAGGATCTATTATTATTGTACTCAGAAAAGATGATACCTAAAAAGCTGGCAGTGTTGCTGAGAGGAGGAGTGAGGTCTAGATGCAGGCCCTGTTGACACCTGCCCTTTTAAGGTGGGAATGAATACCTAAGGGGAGGCAGTGGGAGGGACTTTGCTTGGCCAGAGCTTGCTTAGTTAAGAGAAAAATTTTCAGTCAGATGTGACCATCTGACCCATTTTCTGGGAGGAGGCTGACAGATTTCGTTTATGTGCACGTCCCAGATGCTTAGGAACCTTCCAAACTCGGGCTCGGTAATCAGAACAACAACTGAGCCGGAACTGCTGCACCGCTGCCTGGCAGGCGATGATGACAGGCGACCGGCTCCTTCCAGCTCTGCACTAACGCCGTGCACTCCGTTGATTTCCTGGGGAAAAATACACGCCACACATGCGCACACACACTCACTTTGTGTTTTAAAATACCATATAATAAACTCCCCCAAATTGGCTCTTGTGACATCAGGGGTAGCACCCCTCATGTAAGCTTCTGGGAGTTGTTTTCAGTATCTACTAAAAAATGAGAGATTCTGGGAAGCCGGGATGGCTCAGTGGGTTAGGAGCTCATTTTGCAGCCCCAGGGACCGAGGATCGAATCCCGGCCCCGGCCCGTGTGGACCCATATGCTGAACTGGGGAGTGCCCCCAGTTCAGTTCTCACGGGGGTGAAGACCCCGGCCCAGTTCCTGCCCTGTGCAGCCCCGCCCACCTGTGGACTGAAACTATGTGGAAAAACCAATGATGTGCAACTATGGAGACTGTTCTGGGCCCTCCCCCTTCTCTCTGTCTCTGTCTCTGTATCTCTCTCTCTCTCTGTCAAAAACAATAAAAATAAATCTTTAAAAAAATGAGAGATTCAGTCAGTACCGACTAGAGAATGGGAAGGTTAGTTTGGAGATTTTAAATCAAGGGCAGCTTATTGCTGCACAGAATTTTCTTGCCATAAATGCACAGCCTGTTCTATCCCTGACTGGTCACTGGACAGCACCTGGTGTTCTTCTGGTAAAAGTCATTGTCTGAGAGAATTTGGTATGGGGCTGTTTTTGGGGTGCTCTTAGTAACCTTCACATCTATCTTTTTAAAAAATATTTTATACTTTACTTTGGCATTCATAGTATCTTACGTTAATTTCAGTTATACAGCATAGTGGTTAGATGCTTATATAATTTAAGAAATGATTCCCCTGACCAGGGCCCACTGTGCACAGTTATTACCATCAGGTCTGTCTTTCTTGATGACATAGGAGCTGCTGTCCCCAGGCCCACAGCAGTGGCCCACTCGTGATGCTGCCTTGTTGTCATGTTAAGTGTGCTCCTGGGGAAAGCCTGCAACAGCTGTGTGCTGGGTGGATCTGCTCCCTGTCTGGGAAGCCATAAGCTCCCTGCAGTTATATCAACAAGTCCGTGAATTCAGCTAAGTCACCTCACCTCTCTGTGACTCGCCTTGCCCTGTTGTGACATGGTGCCTTCCAGTTCTCGCAATCCTTCATTTTTATCCACAAAGTTGCTTGATGGTAGTTATAACATCTAAGGTCCTGCTGCGGGGATATTTCTTAGATCCTTCCTGTTGACTGACTTGGGAGTCTCTTACGAGGGCCAGAGAGTTCTACTGCTGCACAGCCTAGGTCCCAGAGCTCCAGGAAGGGTGCTTACAACTCTGGTCTACAGGTAGTTTGCAGAGTGACCCAACATCATTATTCAAGTCTTAATGTAGCCAGAAAAACCTGCCCTCCCAGGTTTTTTCTGGAAATTAAAAAAAAAAAATTAAAGATATACAACTGCACATTCATCCTAAACCCAAAAAATTAGCAATAATTCTTTAATTCATCTTTAGTATTCATCTAATACCCAGTCTGTGTTAAAATTTCCCACCACTGTCTCAAAAATGTCATATATTACTTGGTTCAGGATCCAAAAAAAAAAAGGCCTACATCTGATATTTGGTCATTTTTTAAACAATCATATTATTGAGATACAGTTCACATACCATGCAATTCACCCATTTAAGGTATACCATTTAGTGCTTCTAGTGTATTCACAAGATTGCGCAATGCTCGCTCCAATCTAATTTTAAAACATTTTTGTCCTTCCTAAAATAAATCTCAATCTGTTTTCAGTCACTTCCTAGTTCCCCTTTTCCCATCCCCAGCCTTTGCCACCACAAATCTTTTCTGTATCTATAGCTTTGCCTATTCTGGACATTGAATATCAATGGAATCATATAATTTGTCTTCCTGTATTCTTGGCTTCTTCCACTTAGCACAGATTTTCCATGTTGGAGCATGTATCATGCTTAATTTCTTTGTTCCGAATAATGTTCCATTGTATAAATAAACCGCATTTATCCATTCCTCATTTGATGGACTTTTGAATTATTTCCACCTTTTATTATAATAATATGATGAACAATCATATTTAAATGATTATATGGACATGTTTTCATTTGGGAGAGTATATATCTAGGAGTAAAATTGCTGTTTAACATTTCAAAGGGCTATCAAATTATTTTCGCATCAGCTGCACCATTTTACATTCCTACCAGCAATCAGTGAGGGTTCCAACTTGATATCCTTACCAGCACCTGTTATTGCCTGTCTTTTTTTACTGTATTCATCCTAGTGGGTTTGCAGTGGTATCACATTGTGGTGTTTCTTTGCATTTCCCTGATGGCTACGGATATTTACCATATCTTCATGGGCTTTTGGCTATTTGTGTATCTTCTTTGGAGAAATACTGTATTTTTCACTCCATAGATGCCCCTCCCCCCCCCAAAAAAGTGGGTGGAAATGTCTGTGTGTCTTATGGAGTGAATATTGCATCACAGACCATGATGTCTATTACCTGACCCATCAGTGGGTAGTGACAGCTGTTAGAAGAGGAAGTGGTAGGCCCACGAAAAATCCCTGGGGATGCTTAAATGTCCCATTGTACTACTGAATCTCAGGGCATCTGGTCAGTTGCTGTCCACCTCTGCCCATCACCTAGGACCTGGGATAGTGCAGAGAGCCACCTGACACTCCCTGCTACAACCACTGACCTATCGAATCAGCTGAGGCTAATAATGGATATGAGTGTACTTTGCCAACTGCCAATTGTCTTTGACACTGGGTGGGGTCTGTGCCAGTAGAACCGCCTCCACTGCCAACCAGCTAACGGCCAAGGGAGAAGTGGGGGAAAGGGAGCTTTTGGGAAGGTTAGAGGTACTTTTCAGTCCCTTAGTTCCTATTCTGTAATGCCCTGGTCTCACACCATCTCAGTGCCAGTCTGTGGTTCCAGTTTATGCAGGAGACTGAGGTGGCTGGTGATGTGCAGGACAGTGAGGCTGTTGGTACATGTTGGGGCGAGTAGTGCGCTGTTGGAAGGATCAGTAGGCGGGCTCAGGCCTTCCTATAGCTACCCCACATGCCTACTCTGGCCTGTACCTGCTTGCTGTGCGTGAGTGATTTCCCACCTGCAGACTACGTCCTGGAGAGCTTCTGAAAAAACCTGCTTTATTAGTTCTTGACCAGTTTAGAGCACATATTAGCAAAACTACAAAAAAGAGCTTTAAATAAGTGAAGCCTCATCTAGCTGTAATTCCTTGGGGTCTTACCAGCCATTTGCAACCTCTCAACATTTCCATCAACAAACCATTTAAAGTCTTTATGCAAGAAGAGTGGAACAAATGCATGGCTGCTGGTAATCATGATCTGACACCTACTGGACAAATGAAGAGGCCCACCATCACTCAAGTTTGTGAATGGGTGAAAACATCGTGGCACTCAGTAAAGGATAAAACCGTTGCATGGTCATTCAAAAACTGTGGCATTAGCAATGCCTTAGATGGAACTGAAGATAGTATCATATGAAGATAGCGAAGAAAGTGATATCGGTAATTGTGATCAACTGAGCTTCATAAATTCTGACACTAGCGATGGTGAGTTCTTAGGGTTTCCAGAAAGCTAGAAGAGTGCTTGAACCTTGAAGTCTCTCCTCATTTGTTAATGACAGTGATGTTGGTTCTTAATACCACTGTTGACTTTACATGATTGAATTATTCTGCTATATTTTATTAAATATATTAGTACACCATTTGGTTCAGAATATTTTTGTTTGTTTGTTTTCATCCTCTAAACCTAGGTACGTCTCATGATGCGAAAAATGCGGTAGTTATTTAGATTATCCATTTTCCAATTGGATTTTCTTTTTATTATTTAGTTGTAAATGTTTTTATGTATTTTGAATACAAGTCCCTTATCAGTTATATAATTTGCAAATGTTCTGTGGGTTGCCTTTGTACTTTCTGGATAGCATTATTTACATTTCAGTGTGTTTACTTTTGATGTACTTGAGTTTATCTAGTTTTTTTTTCTTTTGATGCAAGTGTTTTTGGTGCTGTATCTTAAAAGCTCTTTGCCTAACCCAAGGTCATAAAGATTTACTCCTGTATTTTCTTCTAAGGGTTTTATAGTTTTAGCTCTTATATTTAGGTCTGTGATTCATTTTGAGTTATTGTTTGTGTGTGGTGTGAGGTTTCAGTTTCTTTGTTTTGTGTGTAGAATCCAGTTATCTCAATACCATTTGTTAAAAAGACTACTATTTGTTCCATTGAAGGGTCTTGGCATCCTTATTGAAAATCTATTAAGGTGACAAAGGGTTACTAGACTTAGTATGGTGATCATATTGTAAGATATATAAATGTCAAATCACCATGTTGTACACTTAAAACTAATATGATATTATATGCCAACTATACTTTTGAAAAAATTTCTTGGTGTTGGCTCATCGTTTTAATAGCTTCTTTGATCTCCTGCATAAGAAGCCCAGGAACATTTTATGTATTTCCTGCATCAGATCTACACGCAGTCATTTGTCCAAGGATCTCTGACTTCTTTTAGTTGGGGAATGGTATTTGAAGATAGCCTGGCCAAGGTGCTGGGGGAGTGTATTGCCACCATGTTGTCCTTGCCCTTAGCCTCCTAAGAAGACATGACTAAAAACTAAAATGAATCAGATATGCAGGGCAGTATTTCCAACTCAAATGAAAGATTGCAGGGTATGTATGTGTGGGTATGTGTGCATGTGTATATTTATGTGTATATATTGCTTTATATATAGTTTCACTTATATGTGGAATCAAAAAACAAAACAAAAACAGACTCATAGTAACAGACAAAGGGACAGTTACTAGAAGGGAGGGGCCAGGGGGAGTAGGTGAAAAGGAGCAGGGGAATATAATCAGTAATAGTGTGATATGTTTAAATGGTGACAGATGATTACTAGAATTAATGGAATGATCACATTGTAAGGTATAAAATGTCAAATTACTATATTGTACACCTGAAATGAATGTAACCAATATAAAACTGTATACCAAGTATATTTAAATAAATTTAAAAAATATTTTTATCCCTTTTATGCTAAAAATCTTGATTACTAACAGCAAACATAATTACTTTGTCCTAATTATATGTAGCATTTTATTTATGTAAAGTAATATCCTAATTTGTGTGTGTGTGTGTGTGTGTGTGTGTATAAGAGGGAGGGAGATTGTTAGTTTTTAAATGCTGGGATAGCTCAGTGATTGAGTGCTTCCCTTGCAATCATGAGGTCTGGAGTTCTATTCCCAGCCCCAGCACTGGCCTGTGCAAACCTCATATCCTGAACTGAGGCACAATTGGTAACTACTGAGATGGCTTGATGGCTCCCATACAGGAGGCTCCCGCCCCGCATAGCCACATCCAACTGTGTGGAATGAAACTATGTCACAACTAATGATGTACAACTATGGAGACTACTCTGGGCCCTCCTCCTCCCTTCTCTCTCTCTCTCTCTCTCTCTGTTTCTTTCTTTCCTCTCAAACAATAAAATAAATCTTAAAAAATATATAATGATATCTATTCTTAAGAAGTCTACTATGTTTCACTTCATCTTTAAGATAGATCTTTTAAGGAATATGTAATGAAAAGACTGTTTTTCAATGTTACTCAAAATCATTTTTCTCTCCGTAGCTAGCTGTCAGCTTGATGTACTATTAAGTTTATTTGTTTCAGTTTGCTTTAGATTTTCAGGTGTTGCTTCCTTCAACCCACCTCCCCACAACCCCCGCCACCACCACCACCACCACCACCACCTTTGTGATTTCATGTTGTTCTAAAGTAAAAACTATAATGCAGGGAATATTTAGAAATTTAGTTCATCCTGGTTTTCCTCTCCTGTTTTTCCCCCTATTCCCATAGAGAATTTTTATTAGTACTACGGTAGGTATATCCTTCTTCTTGTTTTAAAAATACATATTAATAATATAAAATGAAAAACATGTCCTCCCTTTCTGATATACAGTACCTTTGTGGTCACTTTACAGTATATCCTGGAAATTCTTTCTTATTTAACTGTTAGCTTGGTCCTTTTATCAGACTGGTTTTATATTTGTGTCCTATTTAAGTGCATTTTGGGTGTGGCAGTTTGTTATTAATTATACCAGAAAATACTGGGAGAGTTAGTGACTTAATTGTGAGGTTTACAAAGTCTGTTCTTTCCTTCTCACCATAGAACCTGATAAATGCCTTACCTTGTTTTCTGTCTCTCTCAGTCTGAAGGAATTCCTGCCCAAAGAATACATCAAGCAAAGAGGATCTGAAAAGAGAATATTTCAGGTATTGGGAATGTTAAATGTATTTTTCTCCTCACTCTTGTCCTCATTTATTAATTAGTATGAGAGGGGCCTCTGCACATGTACTCCGCTTATATAATAAATGATTAGTGGCTTAACAGTAAAGAAGCTGACAGTTCTATTTTGAGCAGATTTATTATCTTAATCCATACCTTCTTGCTAAAGGTTACTTAGCCCTTCTGAGAAAGATGTGCGTACATTTAATTTCGAAGGCATTATCTTGGTAGCATTGAAATGAGATGATTGGCCATTAAAATGCACTGAAGAAACTACACATCGCTGCTTTGTCCTGAGATTTGTTTTTTGAAGCTAGAATTTGGGAACTGGTACCTTTTTTAAATCCAAGGTCATTCTAATAGAGTTTTCTATTCTAGGCCACCAGTAAGAAAAGTCCTGGGGAAGCTGAGATGGTTCAGCGGGTTAAGTGCTCACTTTGCAGCCCTAGGGACTGAGGATCAAATCCCAGCCCTGGCTTGTGCGGACCCATATGCTGAACTGGGGTGTGCTTACCATGTGGTAGGCCCCCAGTTTGGTTCTCACCCTCCGGTTTGGCCCCTGGCTCGAAGGGCCATGCCTCCCATGGGGGAGGCCCCCAGCCCAGTTCCTGCCCTGTGCGGCCCCCGCCCACCTGTGTGGAATGAAACCATGTCGAAAAACTGGCTGCTCTGCCCCCTGCCCACCTTCTCTATGTCTTTTTCTCTGTCAAAACCAATCAAATAAATCTTAAAAAAAGAAAGAAGGAAAGTCCTATCATCGACTTTCCTAGGAAACAATTACTCTAGTAAATCAAAAATACCGAAGTCTTCTTTGGTGGTGAAATATAAATATAAGTTAAAATAAATTTCATGTGTGTAAACATTTTTTTTACCCAGTATTATTTCCTTGTGTCATGCACAAGCATTTGTATAACCTGCTATTTTGGATGGATGTTAGCATGATACCACTTTTGGACAAGAACGTTTTTCTGGATCTCATTTAAAGTGTTGGTTCTAAACCTTTGGGACATGGAGTCCTTTGAAAATTGGGTTACAGTCACTGCACTCTGTTCCTGCCATGTTGCACCTGCATAAATTAGTGCATATTGTTGTGAAATCTGTGAGGATTTGGCCTGAAAGTTCAGTTAAGAAGCCCTACATTAGAGCGTTCTGTCAGCGGGAACATGTGTCATGGAGGCATCTACCACAACTAATGTCGCTTATTGATTGGTCATTGCCACTATATATGCACCACAAATAATAACTGTCTCTCATCAAGTCCACCTGCTGGCAGAGCTGCAGTGACAGACAGGTCCCTGCTACTGTCACTTTTGCAGGAGCACAAGAACTGTGGAGAGATGAGTGAAATAGAAGCCAAGGTCAAGTACGTCAAACTTGCTCGGTCCCTCCGGACATACGGCGTGTCCTTTTTCCTGGTGAAGGTGAGTTGGGCATAGCGGTGAGAATGTTTGCTTCTGACATTTTTCTTTTGGTAGAGTGTTTGCTGTTAAGGCGGTTTCTTATTCCTAGACTCCTAGTATTTGCAGATGTAGCGTCTGGACAATAGTGACCCAAGTTTACCTGTGGAACAGATGTGAAGTGTGTAAACTGTGAGGCTGGTGAGTGAGCTTGGCTACCTGTAGGCCTCTGAGCAGCTGTGTCTTGGGGTTGGCTCACGGCCACTGCTATAAAGTCACTGAAGAGGCATTTCACTTTTACTCATTATGACTTTCCCCAGAGAATGTTTCACTTAAAAGACTGTCCAGAGTGCTCTCGACTAAGTGAAGGTTGTTGACCACTGCAAACCAAATCCAATTTCTGTGGTAAATACGGAACTTGATTTGTATACTTGTGGATGAATCTTGGGATGTCAGTGGCGTTTAGACTTGTTTTCATCAGAATTATTTGTCTTCCTACTAGAAGGAAAGAGGTAGGTCTTTTAAACTTGTGAATTTCAGCAAGAGGCCCTTGATTGGTGTGTTCTTAAGTTGATTGATAAACCTTCCCATTCACTCCATCCATTTCTCCTTTGCACATCCTGAGCTCACATACTCTAGTTCTTTTTTTTTTTTTTTCAAATAGCTCTCAGTTTTACACCAAAATATATTAGGCCCTTGCAAATGAAGGAAACATAGGTGAATCACTTCATTTTTAGGGAAGATCGTTTATAAGTTGAGTCTTTTGTATTTAGTGGGATTTTTAACCTATCATTGAATTTTTAAATGATGCTGATGCCTTTTAGGTAATAATGACTCCATTTCCCAATGTAATAATCATAATAACATGTCATAAGTAAGTACATGCCAGGCATTTTTTATTTAAATTTATCATCAATACAATGGCAAAACTATTACTATTAATTACCTTTTTAAAATGATGAAATAGAATCCCGGGAAGATGAAATGACTCAACTGCAGCTATAAGAACTTGAATTCAGGTGTCTCTGACTCCAAAACCTGGGTTCCTAGCCACTGGGTTGTGCTACCTTAACTAGGTTGACTTTGACCTGATTTCACCTTTCTAGCTCCCTGCCCCCGCCATGATCATATGGCGAGATCTACTTGTTTTAGAAGAACTTGTTTTTATTCATTATTCTGAAGGGCAACAGGTGGCTGCTGAATTCTAACACCTCATAAGGACAGAGATTAAACAAAATTTTAGCATGCCCACTGATATTGGCCTCATTTTCCACCTACTTGGAGTTGTTTTGTAATCTTTCATGTATGAAATTCATTTCTTGCATCCACACCATTTTCCATTAATGTCATCATACTTTACACAGAGTCAGTTTCAATGATTTGCGTATGGGTCAGTAAATTTAGAAAAATAATAGCACATAGCAAACTACATGCAATTAGAAACTAAGAGAAATTGAACAGCAAATTGCAAGAAAAAAAATTTATTCTCCAAGATAATTTAGCAACTGAGAAAAATCTGTCCATGGCCAGTGGGCTAATTGGAGATTATTTCAGAGTCTTGAAGGTTTGGTCAAATGAAGACTCTTCTGTTATAAAAAATTTGCCAGTTACTTGAGAGTGTGCTGGTTGCTTGAGTTTTGGTTAAAGGGGAATCTACTTACATGTATCCAAAGTAATACAACCAAGAATTCAGGAATAGCTCAATGTTATGAATTAATGAACCTAGTAAATCAGATAAATAGGTCAAATAAGATGACATTATTTAGAATGAACTATCTGAGAGAGAAAGAAAACAATCCCATGTTCTTCCTGCTTCTCTGTATGCCCTACTCCCTTCCTCTGGTCCTTAACTCTTAACAGCTAGATCTATTGTCTATCTCAACTTTATTTCAAGAATGCTCTGTAAGTGAAATCATGTAGCATGTAACCTTTTGAAATTGACTTTTTCTTTTAGTATAATTTCCTTGAGATATATCCATGTCATAATGTATGTCAATTGTCCATCCCTCTTTATTGCTGAATACTATTCCATGGATGGCATGGATATACCATAGTTTGTTTAACCATTTATCATTGAACATTTGGGTTGTTTCCAGTTTGAGGCTATAATGAATAAAGCTTCAATGAACATTCATGTACAGGTTTGAATGTGAAGGTCAGTGTTCATTTCTTTGGGGTGATGCCCAGGAGTGCAGTTGCTAGACGATATGGTAAGACATGTTTCACTCTATAAGAAACTGCCAAACTACTTTCCAAAATGACTATACTATTTTACATTCTTATCAGCTATGTATAAATAATCCAGTTTCTTTTCATGTTCTCCAGCATTTGGTGAATCTCTCTCTCTTTTTTTTTTAATTTTAGCCATTCTAATAGCTGCTTATTGATCTTAATTGTGACTTTAATTTGCACTTCCCTAATAGCTAATGATTTTGATCATCTTTTCATGTGCTTATTTGCCATCTGTATATCCTACTCAGTGAAATGTCTGTTCATGATTTTTATCAATTTTCTAATTAGATTTGTGGGTTTTTTTTACTATTGAGAATTCTTTATACATTCTAGGTCCAAGTCTTTTGTTAGATATGCTTTACAAGTATTTTGTGTTTTCATCCTGTTAACTAGGTTTTATACTGCATGTTGTTACAATAGAAAGTACTCAGGTATTGGGAGTCTGGAAGATGGGCTGAGAATCCAGATAGTGGTATATACCAATGTGAGAAATAGCAGAAATGTGTGTGAGTTTGAGAGACATACCTAACTGCCCTAAACCTCAGTTTCTTCATCTGAAAAATGGTAGTGATAATTCTTTACAGAACTCGAGTGAAGATTAAGAGAGCTATGTATGTAAACAAGTGTAGTACCTGGAACATAAGGATATTTGATACATGTTAGATTAGCCCAACCCCTTAACTCTTCCCACATCTCCCTAATCTTTGACTCCTGAGTCCCCCCAGCTTTTATTTGGCTTTTAGTTTCCAATATGTAGAGCAGGAGTTGACAAACTTTCAGGAAGGGACTGATAGTGGACGTCTTAGGCTTGGCCAGCCATACCACTCAGCTCTGCCTTTGTAGTATGAAAGCTGCAACAGGCAATATGTAAATGAATGAGCATTGTTAGATTGCTGTAAAGCTTTATTTATGGACTCTGAAAATTAAGTTTCATATACTTTTTACATCTTGAAATATTATTTCTCTTGAATTGTTTCCATCCATTTAAAAATGAAAAATTTACTCTTCTCTCTCAGGTCATTAAAAAATGGGCAAAAAGCTAGATTTAGCACCAGCTGTAGTTTGCTGACCCAGATATAGATAATGTCTGTAAGCCCTATAACGACTCCACAGTGAACAGTGTAACATGCAGTATTCTCAGTGGTGAAGGACATATGCTTTGAAAAGAAAGACCTGGGTTTCAATTCTGCCTTTGCCACTTAGTTTGACCTTAGATAAGCTCCCTTACCTTCTATTTTGAAGCCTGTTTACTCTCCTATAAAACTGTGACATTTTATGGGGTTTAAATGAGATAATATAGTAAAGGGGACTCTTTACCTAAAAGATCTCAATAACTGAGAGCTATAAATGTCTACAGTTTTCCTCTTTCAGTGACTTCTTTTGCATCTTATTATGATCTGCTAATTAAAACCTATAAGCAATGGTCAAGCAGTTTCCATGACCTGCAAAGGTTCTTGTTTCATTCCAGAAAATCCTTGTATAAATCTTCTCACTCCTACATTTCTCTTTGAACTTTCCCCATAGTCATAATCAGAGCCTTCAGGTGAGATACCTGGGTCACTGACCCTATTCTCTTCTGAACTGTAAAAGCATCGCAGAGGCCACTCAGAGCATCTCAGAATCACAAGTTAAGTCAAAATGGATTGCCAAGTGTTTTAAGAGTGAGAAATGGCTAATAAATAAGTGGGGTCTTTAACATCTGGTTTTGCTCTTGAGCAGCCATCTCTTCCTGCCATGCCCCTAAGAGAAATAAGTGTATAATGGTGACACAGCAAAGCACACAGACTAGCACTTTGGCTGGAAGCCAGTGTAAAATTCTCGGGAGCGCAGCTGGATCATGGGTTTAGGCCACATTGAAATCAGGGGTCCAGAGCCACAGCATGCCCAAACCTTAGCCTACATGCCTCCCTCTCCCCAGTTCTGAATCTCAGATATCAAGGGCTGGTGACAACAATCAGTCAATCTCTACACCTGTGAGAAGAGCCTGAGGCAGAGCAGGCTTGATCACAACAAGCCCCCTGGGTTAAACCCACAATAATGTTGAGATGTGCTTGAAAGAGGAGGGGTGGGCCTTGTTAGTGGATGCTATCTCCCCTGGTAGAATGCATACCTTCTTCTGCCATGAAGTTATGCAACCAAGCCAACCTAATAAGTACTATAATACCTTGAGAGAGAAGTTTCTGTGTAGCTGGCAAAATCACAGCTATTAATACCATCTCTGCTTGTGTCTGTGCATGAGAAGCAGGTCCCCTGTAAGTAAACAGATGCTGGTCTATGTAGTTGAAGGTTGGAAAAGAGAGGTATGGGAAGGACTGAGATAGGAGGTGGGAAGAGGGAGTCTTGTTGCCTTAGAACCCTCTCCTAACATGCAGGCTTTGCCCCTGAGGGTCTGTTCTGTAGGGGACTACACCACATAACGAGCAGAGCTGAGACGTTCACCATTTGAACTTTCTTCCAGCTCATCTACATATTTTTGTTGTGGGTAGGCATTGAAATAATTCTGTGCCTTAACGATGGTCCCTGCTGCTGAGTTAGTGTTTTCTGAGTTCCTTCTATACCCTTCCCCTCAATCGGGGCCTTCTGATGGAATGCCCACTGTAAGTCATTTGCTTGTTCACCGTGGCTTCCTCTCCCCGGCCAGGTTGATCTCCACCAGAGTCAGGGCGATCCCTCACCCCAACAACGCCCCTCTCTGGGGAAGTGCAGATGGCAAAGGAGGAAGGCAACAGCTGCAAACTATATTCATTTCTGATCCCCTTCCTGGTCCCAGCAGCTGGGCTGGTACCAACCTGTGTGACTCAACTAGCTGCCTAGAGCTTCTCCTGGGGCTCCTGAAGCCAGCTTCCACTAACTGGCATCATCCACCTGCTTTTTTCACTTCCGGTGGAAACGTTCTCTCTTCACAAAAGAAGCTGACTCTTCTCTGTATTTTGTAAGGACTGGGAAGTTCTTACAGTGCCCTGTTCCCCCAGCTCAGACACCCACACAGATTCCTGACTCTGTGACCTCCTCCTCCTGGGAGGAAGCTGGAGGTGTGCTGTGACCTTTACCATCTGATGGTATATGAATTGCCCATGGAGGCGGGGGTGGGGGTGGGGGTGATAGGGGCATATTTCCTTTTTCCTTTTTTCTAATTGCTTACATCAGGAGAAGTACACTGTGGAAGACAATCTGCTTTTGAAATCAGATGTTTTTGAGCTGCTCAGATTGGTGTTCTAATCATGGCTTTACCCCTTACTACTGTCTGCCTGGGGAGAGTTGCTGGTCCCTTCATTTCAAAATGGGGATGATGATGATGGCGGTGGTGGTGATACCAACATTTAGGGAGTCTTTGAAAATTAATGGAAAATATTTTTTAATATGTAGCACAACTCCTGCCCTATTTGAAGTGCCTATCCCCTTGTATGCACACCTACTTATACAGACACTTTGTACTAATTTGTATATAGATTCCTTGGAGAATAGTGCTATAGTCAAGTCATTGCTAGGTTTCAGCAAATATTATTTGAAAAGTTTGGATTTCTCCTTGGCAACAGTAGAAATAGATGTGTGTTATGTGAAATTTTTGGAATAAGGAAAAGCACAAGAAAATAATACAAGGCACTTGAGATGATCAATGCCACCATTTTATCATGTAATGAAATTTTATTGTAAAATTTCTTAATATTTTAATTTAAAAATTTGGTTTAAAATTTTATTTCATGTAGGATTCTGCTGTACACACTTTATTTTATAATATATTATGAGTACTTTATTGCCATGAATCCAATTGTTTTCTTATAATATCCTTTCTAATAGTTGTAAAATAGTCTGTTATTTTGACATACCATACTTTTAACTCTCCTACTATTGAAAATTTGGTTATTTCTAGTTTTTCACTGTGATAATCTCTAGGGGAGCCTTGAGGCATAATCTTCACACTCGTTTATTACTTGTTTTTGAATACATTTCTAAATGCAAAATGTGTAAAAAGTGGAAATATTTCTAAAGCTTTGGATCATTATTGACACATTTTCTTCCATAAAGGCTTTGCTATTTTCTCATCGCCAGGGGTTCCCCTTTACTCCTTCTATTATGAGTATTAGTTTTGTTGTTTTTTTTAAACCTGCCATTTTATGTACATGAAAATTTATCTCGTTACTTAAAAATATATCCAGTAGTTTATTATTATCCAAGTACTTTGTTATTTTAAGCACCTTCTCTGTTCATGTCTTTGCTAATTATTTTGGTTGATTTATGATAAGCTTTCATTCACGTGCACAGTATACGAAATTATTTTCATTATATTTGTTATAAATACTTACTCCCCAGTCATTTGCTTTTTCATTCTGGTTATGGTGAGATTTCTTTATTTCTCCTCCCATTTTTATAGATGTATTAAAGTCTCCATATATTTTATAGTTAAAACTATTCCTCTTTTACTTCATGGATTATTTTTGTGTTTGTGCTAAAAAGTCATTTCCCACCCAGGAATCACAGAAGTATTCACCTATTTGTTCTTCCTAAAATAATTAACCTATTTTGAATTTGGCCATGCATGACAGAGATTCATTATTTTAATAGGCATAATTACTATTTCTTAAAAACTTATTAAAAACTAATCATAACATTCTTTTTAAGAGTCATTAGTCCTGCCTGTTTAGAAACGCAGTGTATGTTTGTTGACCCCACGTAAAACATTACAGGATCACCGATTATTTGGCAAAACCTGACGAGAATCAGGTAGAGCCCTGACTCTCCTCATCTCCCATTTCAGGAAAAGATGAAAGGCAAGAACAAGCTGGTGCCTCGCCTGCTGGGGATCACCAAGGACTCAGTGATGCGGGTGGATGAGAAGACCAAGGAAGTGCTGCAGGAGTGGCCGCTCACTACAGTCAAGCGCTGGGCAGCCTCACCCAAGAGCTTCACCCTGGTAGGGACTGGCAGAGGGCAAGGAGGGGGCCAACACTGCCTTGGATGATACCATGGAGCTGGGGAAACAGTACAAGACCACTGGTTTCCCCAGGCTTAGAGAGCCCTGTGCAGAGACAGATGGCTGGAGTCCATGGGCTGGGATGGGAACTGGTCCACAGGTGAGGGTGATGTCAACACACTGGGCCTCCTTGGCCACCTCTTCCTCTCCGGTGCTTTAAGTCTGTCTTAGTTCCGTCACTAGAAAGAGCCACTCACAGGATGATTCTCAGTCTTCTATGTCCCTGCTACCATCCCTGGCACACCCGCCAAGGGAAATTTCCAACGCTCTGAGGCTCATATAAAGGCTCCCTCTTCATGTTCAATTGTTTTTAAAGTTTCTAAGGACTGTGGCATCTCACTGAGGTGTATTTTCCCAGCCTGTCCAGAAAGAGAACATGCTGTAATAGTGGAAATAGCATAGACTTTGGGTAGTAGGAAACCAGCTTGTCATTTCCTACGTTTCTCTGTGACCTAGCTCAATATCTCTTGTCTCTGAGCCTTATTTTCCTGAGCTATAAAACAGGGTAGTAGTAGCAATTTCATAGAGTTGTTGGATCAAACAAGATGATGATGATGATGAGTTATTGGATCAAACAAGATGATGATGATGATGGAGAAGAAGATGCTGCTGCTACCGCTGCTAAAATGCCAGTGTGAAAAACATGAAAAGTAGGGAGAATATGTATTTGTTCCAGGCCTTCAAACCTCTGAATTCCTCTTCCCACCCTCAATATTTTGCCTTAGTGAATATAATTGTATAGCCTTAACTGTAGCCACACTTACATGTGAGAATTGATAGGGCAAGTTGAGCAAGAAGTGAAATCGAAACTGTTGAAACCTGTCAGTGTCTTTACAACTTCTGAAGTATACTACTATTCTTCAGCTGTAGTGAACACTTGAAATTTCATCAGCTTGCATTGAGGCAAGATCTCACAATAGGGCATCACAAAAAGGTTTAAGGAAAGGGGCCGTGGAGGGGGTAATCATCTAATTTAATGACTGATTGATAGACTTAGGCCAGTTGGAAGGAATCTTCAGAAAACATACTTTCTTTCCACCTGTAGTCAGTAACAACTGTACCTGCATGGCACTTAAAAATAGGCATTCCTACTTACAGAACTATGTTTTGATCTTCCGTTGTACGAAGTTGTGCATTATTTCTTAAATAAAAAAATCAAGAACTTAATATAAACATGTTATTTAGAAATATTAAGAGAAACTGCTGGTTAAAAGTGGTTTCAGGTGGGTGAAAAATGGAAAGTGAAGGCAGAAATGTGTAGTACAGGGGACAGCTATATTTTGTTATATGCTGTTTAATACTATCGGTCTTTTAAAACTAGGTGTAAGTACTGCTTTGCTAAAAACAAGGATTTATTTCAAAAATAAGAAATAGTTATAAATATCTGTAACTACCCCACCTCAAGCAAAAGAGAGTGAATATCATTATTTTTATTAAAGTGTAAAGTTGCATTTAAGCTTGTAATATATAATATTGGTTTTCTTCCTATTCTTAGCCTTAAACTTTCTAATATTTAGAGCTTTTCTTAGTGTATGTTACTGATTTTTAGTTTGATTGTCTCAAAGAACATACTATTTATGATTTTACTTCTATTAGAATTTTAAGATTTATTTTCTATCCCAAGAAAAGATTATACTTAGAGAATGTTCCGTGACTGATTGATTGAAAAGAATGTGTATTCTGCTTGAGTGAAGCATTCTATAAACACCCATTAGATTCTGTTAGTTGATGGAGTTGTTCCAGTCTTCTATATCTCTGGTTAATTATTCATCTAAGAATTTTATCAATTTCTGAGAATGAAGATTCCAACAACAATTCGGGATTTTTTTCTATATCTCCCTTTATCTTCATTAGTTTTTGCTTTATGTATTTTGAAGCTCTATTGTTTGATGCCTATACATTCTTCATCTATCTGTCTTCTTAATGGAGCATTTGTTTTATTGTTACATTCTTTTGTTCCCAGTAAATTTTTTTTATTTTTGCTCTGAAATCTTTATCTTATAATATATAGCCTCTCATGAGTTTTTTGGTTTTGTTTATTTTTAATTTATTTTTGACAGAGAGAGAGATACAGAGACAGACAGAGAACTGAACTGGGGGAGCTCCCCAGTTCAGCATATGGGTCCGCACAGGCCAGGGCCGGGATTTGATCCCCGGTCCCTGGCACTGCAAAGTGAGCGTTTAACCCACTGAGCCATTCTGGCTTCCCCCATCCTCTCATGTTTTTTTAAATTAATGTTTGCATGTTACAGCTTTTTTCATCCTTTTACTTTCAGCCTAGCTATATTATCATATTTGAAATGAGTCTCATGTAAAGAACATAGAGTTGGATATATTCTCTTTTAATCTGCTCTGTCAATGTCTGTCTTTGGGGTATTTAGACCATTTATATTTTAAGCTGATTATTGGCATGTTAGGGCTTATGTCTGCCATTTTATATGTTTTGTTTTGTTTTCTGTTTAACCTCACTCTTCCTTTTCTTCTGGTTTTCTTGCCTTCCTGTGGGTTACTTGAACATTTTTAGAGTTTTGTTTTTATTTATAATGTTTTTTGTTTGTTTGTTTGTTTTTTTAAAGATTTATTTTATTGATTTTTATTGATTTTTGACAGAGAGAAACAGAGACAGACAGAGAGAAGGGGGAGGGCCCAGAGCAGTCTCCATAGTTGACATTAGTTTTTCCATATAGTTTCACTCTACAGGTGGGCACAGGGCTGTGCAGGGCAGGCACAGGGCTGGGAGCCTCCCACACAGGTCCCGGCAAGAACTGAACTGGGGGCACACCCCAGTTCAGCATGTGGGTCCACATGGGCCGGGGCTGGGATTCGATCCTCGGTCCCCGGGGCTGCAAAGTGAGCGCTTAACCCTCTGAGCCATCCCAGCTTTCCCAATTTATAATGTTTTTGAGCATATCTTTTTTATAGTATTTTTAGTAATTGTTCTAGCTATTGCCATATACTTAATAAATTAATTACAGCCTATTGGTGTCATTGTTTTTCCACTTCAAGTAAAGTGTAGAAAACTTACTTCCATTTAGGTCTCTTTAAGCTCTCCACCTTTTGAGTATAATTGTTTAACTATTTCTTCTGTACACATTGAATACCATATGACATGGTGTTATAAATTTTGCTTCTACCTTAAAATATGATTAAAGAAAATTCCTCAGGTAAAGGATATAGTTCATTACATTTATTTCTATTTTTATTCGTTCTGTTGTTCCTTTCTATTTAAAGTTTCTGGCCTTCTGTTACCATTTTGTTTGTTTGTTTGTTTGTTTGTTTGTTTGTTTGGAGGGCTCCCTTTAGCCATTCTATAAAGGCAGGACTGCTAAGAACAACAAATTCTCTTAGTTTTCCTTCATCTGAAAATGTTCTTATTCCCCCTTCATTCATGAAGGATAATTTTGCCAGATATAAGATTTGAGATTGACAGTTCTTTTCTTTTAGCATTTGAAAAATGTCATGCTACGTTTTTGTTTTGTTTTTTATTTGTCCTCCATGGTTTCAGATTAGAATTTGCTGTCACTCAAGTTCAATTATAGATAATATGTTTGTTTATAGATAACGTCACTTTTCTGTGGCTGTTTTTAAAGATTTTTCTTTGTCTCTAGTTTTCAAAAGTTCTTGGTGTAGACTTCTTAGGGTTTTATCTATTTAGGACTTGCTAAGCTTCTTGAATTTGTAGGTTTATGTCTTATACTAATTTTGGGAAGTTTTCAGCCATAAGTTCTTTAAATACTTTTTTCTTTTTTGTTTCACACTCTTCTCTTCTGGGATTCCAGTGATATGGATGCTGGATCTATTGTTATTGCTCCATGGATTCCTGAATCTCTGGTTTTGTCTGTTCTCTCTGTTGTTCTGACTGACTAAATACTATTGATCTATTTTCAAGTTTACTGGTTCTGTCTGTCCTTTCCACACTATTTAGTCTATCCTATGAGTTTATTTTAGTTATTGCATTTTTTAGTTTTAGAATTTTCATTTTGTCCTTATTAATGACTTATGGTTTTTTGGAAACTTTTTGTTTTCCATTTGTTTGAGGAGAATTTGCAGTTGATTATTGAAACATTATTTATGATGGCTGCTTTAAAATCCTTATCAGATAATTCCAACATCTGATTCATCTCACTATTGGCATCAATTGATTATCTCTTCTTATTCATATTGTAGTTGTCCTTGTTCTTGGTATAGTAACTTTTTATTATATCATAGACATTTTGGTTATTATGTTAGGAAACTCTTGATCTTACTTAAATCTTCCATTTAAGCAGACTGTCACCTTGTTTAGGTTTAGTGTTTAGCGCTCTAGCCTACTTTTGTGGGCTTTTAGTTATAATGACAATTCATTTTCTGAGTGCTTACAGTGCTATTCTGGACTACTTTGTTCTTTTGACACTGCTGGACTCCTGCTAAAACCCAGTGGTGCTGTCTCTGAGGGAGGTAGGCACCTCCCTGGGCCACCTGAGTGACCTTCTGTGGTGGGGGAGCAGGGGAGAAGGTACTAGACCTAAGTCTCTTTATGCTTCTGGGTGAAAGGCAGGGAGATACAGGGCTTCACTGTGGCCACTTCTGGAAAAGGGTCAGACCACTTGCCTGCCTGGGTTGTGGAGCAGGGGCTGGGATGGCCAAGGCTTTCCCTGTCCCATAGCTGCCAGTAAAAACCAACTCAGATCTTGGAGCTGGGTTGGGACTCCCAACTGGGTCTTTGTTGGGCTTTCCCACTTCTGGTCCTTTGTCCAGAGCAAACAGCCTTTTCAGAAACTGCTTATTGGCGATTCCAAGTGTCAGGGCTACCCAGCACCCCATGTTAGGGGTAAATGGGATATAAAATAAAACCCAGGAGCTCACCATATGTGGGTCCTCAAGTCTTGAGGTACCCAGCCAAACCACCTTTTCAGCTTCAGAGCCCATTTACCATTGTTCATTGAATAAATTTTAGGGTGTTCACTTGTATTTAGAGGGGAAGAGCAAGCAAAAGTTGAATTTATACCATCTTGAATCTGGACCTCGTTACCTGTAAAATTGCTAATGTACCTGATGCAGTTATATTTTTTTCTAATGCTTTTTTCCCCCAGGATTTTGGAGAGTATCAGGAAAGCTACTATTCAGTACAAACCACTGAGGGAGAACAAATATCACAGCTGATTGCAGGCTACATTGACATCATCCTCAAAAAGGTATTTCACACTCATGCAAATTAGAAAAACAAGGTTTATTTATTAAGACTTAATTCAGATGATGTAGCTACTGGGGTGGGGGGTGGGGGGAAACCCTTATGTGAAGTACTTGATTAACTAATCTTTGATGTTAAGACTTTCATGTGGTCTTTGATCTCAGATCTCATGGGAATTTCTGGTTTTGTTGTAGCTCATTTGTATCCTTGCCTGCAAGGTAATTAGTGATAGTTCATCACTTAGCTAATGAATGAACCTAGCTAACCTTTCAACATCTTCCTCTTTAGATAGTGATGTTATACTTTTCAGCCTTTGTAAAATGTGAAACCCAGGTTGAGGGTCTCGAAATGTTCTTTGTGTTTTTCATGGTGTTATTTTCCCCTTCAAATTTAACAGGGTTATATGCCAGAGTGGTATCCAGACAGATTTTCTAAGGCTTCTAGATATAGCCCACTCAAATAACCAAGTTCTAGAGTACTAATATCTGCATCTTGATTTTAACTGTATAAAATTAGGTGCAATATAAACGCAGAAGATAGTATATGTCTATATGTACTTCTTTCTTGTTGTTGTTATTTTGTTCACCCATCACTTACTAAATATTCAATATAAGAAATTTGGTATAAACTTTAACATTATTGCTTATGAAGCACCTTTCAAAGGGTTCTTATGTAAAGAGCTGCTGATTTTTACTTATTTTTTTGTCTTGTTTTACCTACAGAAACAAAGTAAAGATAGATTTGGACTAGAGGGTGATGAGGAGTCAACTATGTTAGAAGAATCCATTTCCCCCAAAAAGTAAGTATTGTTAAGAGCACTGGAAAACTACCTTCCCACTGCATGGGCAGGTGTCCTCCTGCCAGCTGGGGACTCTGTTTCTCTGAAGTCCCTCATGTGGAGGAAGCGATAGTAGATGATGTACGTGAGTCTTGCTTCTTAAAGTGTGGTCCCAGACTGTCAGCATTGGGTTAAGGGTGTCTCGGAGAAGCTGGGGGCTGTAGATTTTGAGCAGACACTGAAGAAGATGTGCTTAACTCCATCTTTAGAGGCACTGAACATTCATGAGTCCTATTTTGCATTTCTGATTTAAATCTCATAAACTGCATCTTTTTTTTTTTTTTTTTTTGTCATCAAAGGGCTGGAGAGTGAGTTTCTGTTTGATTCTGTCCCTTTGGAGGTAGGGATGTAGCCAATGGAGGAGTTACTGTTTATGGAGCACTTACGTGCCACACTTGATACACATATTATGACATAGCAGAGGCAAATGATTAAGAACATGGCCTCTGGAGCCAGACTTTGGGTTCAAATCTGGGGGCTTTTTTTTAAATGTGTGGTCTTGTGGACATTATGAATTTTCTCTGCCACTTTGATCTCATCTATAAAATCAGAATAATGATTAGCTTAACTAATAAAGCACATAAAACAATGCCTGGCACATACCGGTAATAAATGTTTGCTATTGTTATCATTATTATTTTAACTTTGGGACTGTCTCAATTTAGCCTCATTTTATAGATGAGGAAACTGAGATCTATTAAAATCAAGTAACAGCTAATAATCAAAACCCATGCAACCACCCTCTTTGTGTTAATAGAGCACTCTATAACTTTTCTTAACTTCACTGTACTATGTGTATTTAACATGCTGTCTTTGCTGTCTCATTTGGTCCCAGCAACCCCCTATGGAAGAAGTAACCAGATATTATCATCCCCATTCATGGATGTGGAATCCAAAGCTCATGGATGTTAGTTGAGGTACATTCATGTGGCAGAGCCAGGACTCAGATTCACATCTTGTGATGTTTCCTATAGCATACTGCCAGAAAGTTCTAGATATCCCAGCATTTGAACTTGCTTAAACATAGTACTCTAATATTGCCACTCTGCCATTTTCTCACAATTTGTTTCATAATCACCTTGAAGGTGTTTTTCCATTTGTTGCCCGTTCTTACACATATTGGAAACAAACTTGATGTGATTCATTTCAAGTATTGCTACCTCTAATAAAATACCTTTAATGTCTTGGAATTATTAGAGACCATTAGGTGGAAATCAGTAAGCTGTGCTTCCTGACCGGGTGAGGTATTCACCTCAAAGGACTCTGCTATACTGTATTTCACATAGGAAGAACTCAGGAAGTACCTGAGCCCAGAGCACTGGGATCTCCCCTGCCTGGGCCCACTGTAGCCTCCTCCCATGGCCTAGGGCAGGGGTTTACAAACTTTTCAGCCCTCGGGCCGCATTAACTATCAAACAGCAGTTTGGGGGCTAACTACACACTCAAGATCCAAATAAAAAAGAATCAAAGCGTAGATGTTGTTTTTAATTATTTATTTAATATTATTTTATTCAGATAAAAAGGTCTCCACGTGCCGGATGAGAGGGTCTCGCGGGCCGCATCTGGCCTGCGGGCCGTAGTTTGGAGACCCCTGGCCTAGGGCATCGGGGGGGGATCTGATCAAGGCAGACAGGAAGACTGGTCCACAATGGTCCTGGTCACCATCACTGGACCTTGCACTTGCCCTGCATTAGCCTTTCACTGAGATCTCAGTGTGCAGCTGACCTACAGGAGTCTCAGATCCACCCTCTCTAGTGTCACCCGCTCCATAGGCAAGGATGTCTTTTCATGGATGCCTGTTGCTTGGTATCCTGGCATGGCTTGCGAACTTTGTCCCGGGCAACTGAGAGTGATCTGTAATGGTTCTTCGAGAATCTTGGGACAGAGATCTCTACCCCTTAGTTCAGGTGTTCGTTCACCAATCCTACCCCCTTCCCACACACACACAGACTCCCAGATTCTCCATGCTGGTTTGACCACTGGACTACTGAGGCGAATATGTCACCTCAGACTTCTTAACTTCATATGCTCGAAGTCCTTTGCGCTCACCATTCATTCAAAGGAAATCTCAAGAAGTAAGAAAGTGTTAAAAAAAATTTTTTTAATAGAATGCCCTAGGAATCTTTCTGGACTTAAGGTGAAATCATCTGGAAGAGGTACCCATGCTTGTCCCATCATCGAGGGCTCAAAGGTTTTTAAACACCCTCTGTGGTCAATGGCTTTGGACCTGTGGGATGGGATTTAAGAGATGGGAGATTTTCTTTGAGTTCATTTGCACACTTCTGTCAAGGTAAAGATACATGATCTGTGTCCCCAAGGCCTAGAATTGAACCTGGCACACAGTAGATAATTTGTTGAATGAATGCATTGCAGGTAGGGTTTACTAATAATAGGTCAATAACTTTCATTTACACCTGGAACATTATTTTAATGGGAATATCTGTGTGTATTGTTTTTAAAGAACAACTAATTGCATAATACCATGAAGCTATTAAATGCATTGGGAGTGGTGGTTTATATTACTACGACAAAAGGATTCACCTCAGGGTTCTTCTACGGAGCATTTTGGTGCTGCGTCTTTAGTCACAGTTCTTTCTGTCCATTGCTCTTTTAAATTGGCCTCCGCAGCCCAAAGCAGCAAACATTCCTGAAACCTGTGATATCTGATGACCCTCCATGTGAACGGCCACGTCACTCACAGTCACCAAAGCCCCTGTCCCCCACAGGTCCACCATCTTGCAGCAGCAGTTCAACCGGACCGGGAAGGTGGAGCATGGCTCTGTGGCGCTGCCGGCTGTGATGCGCTCAGGCTCCAGTGGGCCCGAGACCTTCAACATTGGTAGCATGCCCTCGCCACAGCAGCAGGTCACGGTTGGGCAGATGCACCGAGGCCACATGCCCCCACTGGTGAGGCTTCCTGGGCACTCGCCCTGCCCCTCAGTATGCTGCCTCTAGTGTGCAGGGTGGGACACCAGCCATGGGGGTAGGTTGCATGTCATTTACACTCTTTCTAGTTCTTGTCTGGACCATGGCAGTATAGCTGGGCAGTCCTGTGGCCTAACTCCCAGTGTGCTTTCTTCTAATGTGTGGCTCTGGTAGCAGCTTTCTGTCCTCTGGTGCTGGAAGAGAGACAGTAACCTCTTCGTGTAACTGGTGACGCAGAGGTAGAAACCACCTTCCCCTGCCTTAGCAGTGTCAAGCTACTAATTCGCGTGGAGAGTCTGAGAAATAGACCAGGTCTGCAGTGAGCCACACTTTCCCAAGTGCATCCTTGGCTCCTTCTGCTGTGGTGGTCTACTTGATACAGTGCCTGTCTTGGTTATTGGGCCAGAATTATTTCAAAGCTGAAGAGTCTGGAAGCTCAGAAGTAATTTCACTCCAAAGAAGCATGTTGGTTGTAGGTTTGGGTGGAATCCTTATGCAGGTGGTCAAGAAATTTGTGAAATAAAGGAAGAAGGGTAAAAAAAAATCTATTATTTTTCCTTTATAATATATTCACCCTTAACTCTAATATACTTTTCAGATTGTTCAATAAGTTTATTTATACCTTCAAAAAAAAAAGAAAGTGTTGTTTTTGCCCTCAAAATATGCTGAAATTGCTGCTTTAACCTCTTCATTGTCTGTCAATGTCATCCCTCGAAACTTCTTATTCATATTTGGGAACAAAAAATAATCAGAGCTAGGTCTGGATTGTAGGGAGGAGGGTGATTTAACGTCTGGAAGCCACAGTCATAAAAAGTAGCCAACACAGCATTGCTCGTGCAAAAGTAGCACCCCTTTGGCCCATTTTCCCCTCTTTTCTCCTTCACAAGTTCTTTTAACAGTTTCAGTAGGCTGGAATAGTACTCTCCAGTTATTGTGACACCCTTATCTTTGTTATTGATCAGCAGGATACCCTCCATATCCCAAAAAACAGTAGCCATGATTTTTTCAGCTGATTACAGCACCTTGACCTTCTTAGGAGGGTATGTGCCCTTTTCATGCCACTGCATGACTGCTTTGACTCAGGCTCATAATGATGAACCCAAGTTTCATCTCCAGTGACAATCCAATATAAAACTTCATCTTTGTTGTTCCTTCAGAGGTCCAAAAATTGTCATGAATGCACAATGCGTTCGTGTTTTTGAAGTGCGTGAGCATTCTCAGTACCCATCTTGCACTGACTTTTGACATCCTTAGATGCCGGAGAATATTCTAAATGTTTGTAGGTAATATTCCACCCATTTCTGCAAGCTGCTTTTTATTTAATCTAGCATCTTTCACTGCAAGTTTTTCAACTTTTTGACAATGTCTAAGAAAGTGGCCTGTTTGGGATGTCCTGGACAGTGGTCATCTTCAGTCGACTCTCTGCCTTGCTTGAAAAGGCTGTGCCACTTGTAAACCATGGATTTTCCAGGGCAACAATTCCTATAAACCACTAACATCTCTTCAAAAATGGTTTGAGGTGTTTTCCCTTTTTTTGTGAGTAACTTAATGACAGCACAAAATTCAATTTTATCCGTACTTGGAGTTTTTTTCATGTTTGACGTGCTTCTTCGGTGATATCTTAGAGAACATGGATGCAAGTAGGCTGAAATTTGACACATATACTAATAATAAGTCACACAGTAAACTTCACCCTAGTACTCCCACCTCTCGGATAACCGCCTTCCCCCTTTCCACAAATTTCCTGACTATGCCTTGTACTTATTTTCAAGAAGAGTTCTGGTGTAGCACACATGTTTCCCATGCCTGAGATCTTTTGTCCCCAGTACTCAAGGATTAGGTCCCCTTAGTTCTCCTGCAAGGACTCTTTCTGAGCCTTCCTGTCAGCTAATTAAGTAATCCAATGGACAGTGGTCTAAGCAGTTGTTGAGATGTATGTTCCCAGAGCCAGAGTTCGGCTTCACCTTGTTTTGTGTAGAGGGCTGTGTCAGTGCCAGGAGCATGTTATGACCACCTTGTGTCCATCTGTCTTTGCAGACCTCGGCCCAGCAGGCTCTTATGGGGACCATCAACACGAGCATGCATGCTGTCCAGCAGGCCCAGGACGACCTCAGCGAGCTTGACTCATTGCCACCTCTTGGCCAGGATATGGTAAATCCTGTGCATGGTTTTCATTCGATGTCTCTGCCCTGGCAGAAAACAGGATTATGCACCCTATCTGACTTTAATCAAGTGAATCTCTGTCTCCAGCGAGGTGAAGTAGAACCCCGTGTCCTTTTCAGGACAATAACTCTTTGTCTCTAGGTTGTACCCATAGGAAGGGAGAATCATGGGGTGCTGCTGGCTTTTGGCAGTACCTGGCAAAGACTAAGAACTTGGACTCTAGAGTCACAGCATGTGGGCTGCAATCCCAGCTCCACTGTTTAGTGGCTGTGTAAATCTGTGCAACTTCTGAGCCTCCATTTTGTGATCCATGAGTAATGTGGTTGTGAAGAGTCAATCTAATCACATACAGAGTTCTTAGCAAGGTACCTAACACACGGTGAGAGCTCGATGAGTGTTAAGCTCTTTCTGCTATCTCAAACTTAGCATGCATCAGAATCACAGGGAGGATTTGAGAAACATAGTGCTGAGACTCTTTCCCCATTTTTTTCTGACTGAATATGGATAGGTGGGGCCTGAGAATTTGCATTTCCACCAAGGTCTCTAGTGATCTGCTGCTGCATTTTGGGGAGCCATACTTTGAGAAGCACTGGGTTGCTACTCTTGAGCTTTCAGAATGGCAGAATAATTAGCTGCCTTCCTGTGGCTATTACTGCATATAATCTTCTAGCCCCTTACTACACTAATTATGGTCCCTGGGCAATCAGTATTGACAATACCTGGGATCTTGTGAGAGGTATAGAATCTTAGGCCTTACCCCATACTTCTGAATCAGAACCTATATTTTAGAGAATTTCCCTGCTTTTCTATGTGCACAGGAAAGTTTTGCAAAGCACTGGCTAGCACTGTTATGCTCAGCCCTACTTTGCACATTAGAATCACCTAAGGTGGGGAAGCCGGGGTGGCTCAGTGGGTTAAGCGCTCACTTTGAAGCGCTGGGGACTGGGGATCGAATCCCGGCCCCAGCCCCAGCCCGTGTGGAACCATATGCTGAACTGGGAGCTCCCCCAGTTCAGTTCTCTCTCTCTCTCTCTCTCTCTCTCTCTCTCTCTGTCAAAAATAAAGAAAGAAAGAAAGAAAGAATTACCTAAGGAGCTTTAAGGACAAAACCTAAGGTCCTAAGGCTCAGACTAAACAAATTTATATCCCTGGGACTGGGTAGCAGTGCTTTTGCATTTCCTCAGGTGATCCTAATAGGCAATCAGGGTTGAAAACCACTGTTTTAGGACTGACAGGACCGTCACAGGGGCCAGAACCAAGATACAATTTGTAGCCTCATTTTGTCCTGCCAGGATTAACTGCCTCCCCATTCTCCCTGAACACAGTGTTGCTCCTTTGTGTACTTACTTGTATACATGTAGGGTGCTGCTGTTTCTCACAAGTACCCAAAATCATTGAATGTTTTGCTTTGGGGAACTTCAGAGTGAAAATACATAAGGCAGACACCCAAATCCAGCACAATTGTAAGGTACAGTTTTGAAATATTTGGATTTAACATTCCAGCTCCATCAGTTTTCAAAGAATTAGTACACAGAAATATATTATTAATGGTAGATATCCAGAACCTAGATTAATTTTTTTGGAATGTTTTAGGATGTATACATCATACCTTATACTACCATAGGGGTGCCATTCTCAGTATAAGTGATCATTTGTTGACTGAATCCAGAAATGCCAGAAAATAAGAATTTGCTATTTATAGGTTCAAATGAACATAAAATATAAGAGCTGGAAAGGTTGATAAAGATCATTGAATTTCAGTAGTAGAAGCAATGAAGGCACAGGACATGGATGAAATTTACCCCAGGTCATATCACTTGTTAGTGGTACACCTGGATCCAGAGCAAAGGTCTTGGCCCACCCTTCCACCCCTGCCACCCAAATCCTACCAGGAAAGGTGCCACATCTACACAACATTTGTGTTGTCAACAAAAGATGACCACCATGCTCATGGAGAACACTCATGAGCTGAACCACTGTAATTCTAAGCCTGTTCTTTAAAAAAAACAAGGCAAAAATTAGCAACAGTTGTTGGTGCTAGTGTATAGTAATATCATGAGACATTACTTATTCTCATATTTTAATTGAATTTACCTAAGTAAAGCCACGTAGAATCTTTCTCCCCAAGATCTTAAAAGTTAAAAAAAAAAGAAACATTGAAAATTTACATATCACTCATTATCAGTGAATGAATAAGAAGCCCATTAAGGACATTGTTTAAGAAGATTTAAGGACCTTGTTGGTGCTGACCCAGTAAGAAGAGTGTAGCCAAAATTCTGGTCTCATTTTATGGCACTACTTCTCTGGTTTCCCGGGTAATCCTGTGCAATGATTGTGTCATGCAGTTGTCTGGTTTTGCAGGCGTCTAGAGTATGGGTTCAGAATAAAGTCGATGAATCCAAACACGAAATCCACTCGCAAGTCGATGCCATCACAGCTGGAACAGCTTCAGTTGTTAACCTCACTGCTGGTAAGACCTTACAGGGTATGTGGTTTCTTTGGATTTTTCTTTTCTTTTTTTTTTTTTTTTTTAAGTTCTTTGATTGAAACAGAGTTTCATATTAGGAGATTTCAGTCTATTTTTAGGCATCCTGAGTGCTTCAGGCATTTTTCTTCCACTGACCCAGGAGAAATGTGGAGAGCATCTCATTCCTTTGTGTCTGTATCATGCATCATCATTAAAAAGCACTTATGTAGCTCTTCTCATTGTTCATCAATATGTTGGACATACTTCAAAGTATATTGAAGCTAGTTTCTCCCTTCTGGGAGCTTACAATCTGAAAATGGTTTTAAATGACTAGATCCGTCCTGTGTGCCACCTCTGGCTCGTCCAGCCCTAGTCCCTCGTGGCACAGCCTGACTCCCCATGTTACACCGTCAAGTGAGAGCCAAGAACTATCTTGGCTTCAGCGTGCAGCATTACAGAATTTCAGGAGCCAGGTTGGCCTCCCTGAGCTGCTGACAGCAGCCTAATGAAAAGGGTTGTGAGGTGCTTAGACTTCCTCTGGAATTTTAAAGGTGCTTGTGCTCAGTCTTTCAATGTAGGAGGCCTCAGGGTGAGAGGACCCTGGGGAGAGCAGCACCTTGGAGACAGGAAGCTGTCCATCTCACTGCACATGCAGTGCCTTGCGTCTGGTTCCTGCAGAGTGGTGGGGGACCGGCTGCTGTACTGTGGCCACTTACCTCCTGCCCACCTGGGCTCTCCTCACCCTTCACCACCTGCCTTTGATGGAGATGGTCCTTCTCTGTCCCAGGTGACCCTGCCGACACTGACTACACAGCTGTAGGATGTGCAATCACCACCATTTCTTCCAACCTGACCGAGATGTCCAAGGGTGTGAAGCTGTTGGCAGCCCTCATGGATGATGATGTGGGCAGTGGGGAGGACTTGCTCAGAGCCGCCAGGACCCTCGCTGGGGCAGTGTCAGACTTGCTGAAAGCTGTGCAGCCTACTTCTGGAGAGGTGAGCTCCCGGGGCAGGCAGTCACTCAGGTTCTGAGGAGACGGGCGCAGCCTTTGAGCATCATGGAGCGCTTACGTCCTGAGCTGTTCCGTCTTCAGGAGGCATGTTACCACACTGTAGAGTTTAGAGAATCTGTCCTTCAACCTTTAGTAGTAGTCGAGCTATTGGTAAGAAGCTTCCCATCCCCTCCCTCCCCCAACTTGATTAGGTGCGACCTCAGAAACTAAGACATATGAGGACTGTCAGGAAAGTATCCAGCCATGTAACGGTTCTCGTTATATTGACAATGGATTTTTTTCTGGGCAGCCCTCGTATGTCAAATATACATTTGAAAGGGATGCAAATTGTACCCCCTATTTTTCATAAAACACATATCACCTTCCAACCAGCTGAATAAGACTCATTCGTTGAATGTTTCAAGTTTATCTATTGCTGCTTTGTGAGACATTGGGCATTGCCTTGCACAAATGTCACCAGCACATTTATGTCCCCTGTCTGAATTATTAGAAACTCTCATTTAGGCTCAGGAGCCAGTGCCATACGATTTCTCTCCCTGCACTGCCAGGTCTGTTGACACGGTGGAGAAAGTACATTTTCTTTCCAACCAATGTGTATTCTTTGTTCATAGCCTCGACAGACAGTTTTGACCGCTGCCGGAAGCATTGGACAAGCCAGTGGGGATCTTCTGAGACAGATCGGAGAGAATGAGACCGATGAGAGATTCCAAGTAAGATATTTGCAGCCCACAATCTTGGGAAAGAGCCTAAGTGATGGTCTAGACCCAAACAGGGAGAATAGAGTGTAAAACCAATCTCCCTTGAGCTGTCAAGTATAAGATTGAGGTGGATTATTTTGTGGTTGAGGTCTTTGTGTGTAAAATATAGTTTTTAATTGGAAAACCCATTTCGCTTACAATCATCATTGTAAAGCCCTTATTTTACTGTTCTCACTGGTCAACATATACCCGACATTCTTTCAGCACAGAAGTGGTGGGAATAATGTCAGGAACTCCCTAGTATCTACCACCCAACCTCGATAATGATCAACTTGTGGACAATCTTGTTTTATCAATTTGGGGCAGTTGTTAATTACACCATTCTAGAGTGCACATACAAGAGTGAAAACGTGCACTCCTGCATATTGCACTCACAGATAGCACCAGCTTGCCTTTACATTCTGAGGTGGGTCTATGGTGTGTGTCATCCACAACCACAAGTGTGGTGAAGAAGCAAGCCTTTCTTTGTCACCCTTCCTTTTCAATGTGCTGTTTGTCTTCTGGGGAACAGCTGTAGCCACTGCTTGCAGCTGGCTTGATGCACTGCCAGCTCAGACAGAATCTCAACTTCTCTGCCTCTGTCGCCAGCCACCACAAACGAGGTGCCACAACCTGCCACTGGAAGCTGCTGGCTAAGATGAGCAGCTCTTCTCACAGACTTGCCAGCAGATGCCCTTCACTGCTATTTCTCCAACCCTTAAATCCTAATTTTCCAAGCAATATAGCAAAACATTCTCATTACATTGTTGCTGCTTGAGCCCAGGTTCTCTGGAAGACACCCTTTTCCAAATCCCATATCAAGTTCACTATTTGGAAATTCTGTAGAATTCAGAATAAAAAATCATTCAGCTTAACGCTAGCCTTTAAATTTCTTGCTTCATCGGTGGCAATTTTGCGTGCTGTGTTATCTAGAACTGCCAAACTTCATCAACAAAAGCGGCATCAGTTACACTAAGACATGATCATACGTGTTCTAATATGTGAAACTTGAACCTTCATCCACAGATGTACTTGTCTCTCCTCTATTTTCCACATACCTGGGGTGCTGGGGCCGTAAGATTCATTCATATCCTGCAATACAATAAGACATCCAGTGCTTGAACATTCATGTCATGATGGAGGGTAACACCCATAATACAGTGTTCCCAGAAGCCATTTCTATGCTGAGATGGCTGCTTATAACTATAAGGACAATTAACTGTACACCACATAAGTATATCCCACTAAATCCAAGTTACGTGTGTCCCCATCCTGACTTTTCCTGAGCCAGATCCCCAAACTGCTTTTGTATTGGCTTTTGCTTTTTACATTAGAGCAGGTAATTCTTTGTTGATAGGTACCTGCTTAGGAACTGGGTACATATGAGATTCAGCTGTTGACTTACTAGGCTTACTCTTCTTGAAATGGTCAGCTTACTTTCCTCAAAAAGGTTATTGGTTTCCCCCAAGTGTTTGGGAAGGTTGAAGCGAAAGCCACAGTTCTTCCTTAAGGCATCTCATGCATCCTTGTATTTTTGAAGACTTTGCCTTTTTGTCTTTGAGAGGCTGTTTTCATTGAGTATAAATGAAAAACTTTGCTTTCTAATGTTTGTTTCTACTCATACATGCTAGGGCAGCAGGCTCAGGGTCAGGGTATGGTCTTTTGGAGGCTTTCTTACCCAGGAAAGGCCTGACTTGAATGTTTTCCATTTCTGGAAGGTCTCTAGGTAAACAGTAGCACAGTAAGGTGATCCTGCGACCTCTCCCGTTAGGAGTAGCCCTTGGCTTACTGACATTGGATTTCTTACTCTCTGTCTTTCAGATTCTTGAGATCCTATCTTGGAGCTTTTTCTTGGGTCCTCAATGTACTGCATGTTCCCAGACTTAACAAAGATTTATTTTACACGGGCTACATAATAGTGGTATTGTTGAAAAGTTTGACAAAGGCCTTGTCAGCAACTGTAGCTGTAGTATCACATTCTTTTTCTAACTATATTTATTTTGGACAAAATTAATAGGAAAAACAGGATTTCTATAAATGAGTCTAACAAAGCCCTCTAGAACAATCATGAATTTACATGACTGTTCTTGGTCCTTCTGTGAAAAGATGGAGTCATATCAAATAAAGGAATACTGTGACCCACTTTGGAAAGTTATTTTCCTAAGTCTTGTTCATAATTTGTGACATTCAAGTTGTTTCACTTACTATCGAGATACAGGTTCCAAGAACTATAACCTTGCAGGTCATGTTGGGAACAGTTTCTTAAAGTCGTGTGGCAAGTACCAGTCAAATCCCAAAGGCATCTTTAACTTTTACCACCACAGGCTTTGGATTTTCCCTGGATATCTAATAAACATCAGAGAGCTAAAAAAAAAAAAAAAAAAAGACTGGACTGAACTGTTTGTTTAAGGCTGGTTTTGTCCACTTTAAAATTCACTTGTTCAGTGGTTTCTGATTTGCCTGGATAGCATATAGCCTTTGCTTTGTGTAAAATTATACAGGCTGAACAGTCTTTTCAATGTATCTTCTTATAAGGTATATGTTGTAAAGACTCTGTGGGTGCCTTTGCATTCAGAATCAAAAGTGCTTTTCATTGTTATCTGTTGAATTAATAAGGACTTCTAACTGCATTTCCTTTGGGAGAAAGCCTTCACATGTTTGTTCAAAATAAAAGTGGCTTATATGTTTGGGATACGTGTGAGAAAGCGTTTCCAAACCAAATAAACTACATTCAGTATAAAAAGCAAAGAAGTAAATTAAACGTGACAGTGGTTTTTCTTCAGGTCACACGGATGGGTGACAAAGCTGGTGGGCTGAATCAAAGGATTCTCCTCCCTGCAGGCAGAATGTCTGTTTTGTTGAGTTGAAGCATAAACTGATTTTTAAAGGCTCAAAGCTCCTTGTATCTTCAGCGAGGTCATAGCTTATAGTTAGTTTATTTATGTAGGCTGCCTTCCCACTTTTCATAATAATTTAATCCCTAAGCAGGAGGCTACAGAACACAGAATAACTGATGTTCAGAGCATTACTTAGCTCCTAAAGCTGTAGGTGTTGTCTGTGCATGTCCAATGTTGCCCTCTGGAGGCAAAGATGGGGCTGAATTGGTGGTGATCACGTGGATCCTTGTGCAAAGTAGAAATCCAAAAGATAAAATTTCAAGTTACAATGGGGAATGATGACTCGGAGGCCATGAATTATATCCTTCTTACAGTATATAGTATTTGTGGCATCTGGATATACTTTTAGCTTTTCCTGATGACCACACTGACCACATTGAAGAGACGTGGTCAAAACTCTCAGTATTGGATAAGTGCATGAATGTTAATCAGTGGTTAAAACAAAAACTGTTTGCTCAGTCTAACCTATTTTAGATTTAAACCTATGCTACTTAATGAATGTATAGGAGAATATGTAATTAGGATGTGTCTCCTTCCTTAATTAGCTCTAAAGGTAAGTTGACATTTCAGGAAATTTAAGTGGAAAGATATTATTCCAGAGTACTGAAGGAAAAAGTTCAAATGGAATTCTAATAAAATGGTTATATGGATACCACATTTTATTTTCAGGCTATGAAGGGTAATTAGAAATAAAACAAATGACTACTTTTTTAATTCTCTCTCCTAGGACGTTTTAATGAGTTTGGCCAAAGCTGTTGCCAATGCGGCTGCCATGTTGGTACTAAAGGCAAAGAATGTTGCCCAAGTGGCTGAAGACACAGTCCTACAGAACAGGGTGATTGCTGCTGCCACCCAGTGTGCCCTCTCCACCTCCCAGCTTGTGGCATGTGCCAAGGTAAGGCAGCGTGGATCCCCGGACCTTTCTGCAAAGTGTCACGTGCTCTTATCTGCCTGCAGTCTTTGGTTGGAAGGGAAGCGGGGGCAGGATTTGCTAAAATTGTGTGAGACTGAGAGCTTGCTTCAGGTGTCTTTTTAGGTGACATGATAGGATTTTAGCATAAACTGCCCATTTCTGCTTTTATCATTTGTTCTTTGCTTACGTCCTCAGGCGGTGGTACTCTTCTGTGTCTAATTACCAATGTGCACATTGCTGTGTCTCCCCTTTGGACTTGTCAGTACATCTTATTTACACCTGCACAGAAAGGGTTTTTGCATTATGCAGTCAGCATTATAAGTGGGTTCAGAAATAACCTGAAGAATGTATGGGGCCCTTTCTACACGGCAGTTAGAGTGAGGGTAATGGGGATTCAGGTCATTGTTTCCAGTTCGGATATGCCCTGTGTGTCATACTTCTCCTCCTTAAGCACCGTCACCCCAGTTTACTGAAGAGCCAACTGAGTCCCCTACATGTTATTAGGTAGCTTAAGGCCACAGAAGTAGTAAGTGGCAGAACTGAGTTTTTAACTCAGGCCTGTCTGACTTCAAATACCCTTTCTACACCATCACGTGTGTCTTCACTGAGATGATATATCAGAAGATGGGAGGGGCCCTTGTCGCAACTTGATGACATAACATAGTGCATAGATCCATGACCTGGCTCAGCCTGGTGTTTTCTGTGCTGTGATAGGATTTACAGCATCAGTCAAAAGGATCCTTGATGGTCTTCCTCCAGCTTTCCCTGTTCTACCCTCTTTGGATCCACACATACCTGACAGAATGCCCCTGTTCTTTAAAGTACCATGAAGCAGAATTCTAGGTGGCTCTGGAAAAATAAAATTCTATTAGATAGTCTCGTTATCCCAGCTCACAAGACTCAATTCAGAGGTTCCTGAAAGGAGGAAGTATAATTGGTAAATACTGGAAACTTCTCTCTATAGAAGTAGTCAGTATAGATTGTTTTGTATCACTAAAGAAGATACAATTTAGTAGGCATCTAAAAAATCACAAAGATAAAGTGAAATAGTGAAGTATGAGAAACCTCAGTGGTGTTTTATTCTTTTTCCTGGTCCTATAAGTAAGGAACTGAGACCTAGAGCAGAAGGGGACTTGGTGGAAATTCGAGTGCACACTGGGGACCAAGAGTTGGCCCACAGTGCCCCAGACCCGCTCCCCTCTCGCTTCAGGTGGTGAGCCCCACCATCAGCTCCCCTGTGTGCCAGGAGCAGCTGATTGAAGCCGGGAAGCTTGTAGACCGCTCCGTGGAGAACTGCGTTCGCGCCTGCCAGGCAGCCACGGATGACAGTGAGCTCCTGAAGCAGGTCAGCGCAGCGGCCAGCGTGGTCAGCCAGGCCCTGCACGACCTCCTGCAGCACGTGCGACAATTTGCCAGCCGCGGCGAGCCCATCGGCCGCTACGACCAGGCCACCGACACCATCATGTGTGTCACTGAAAGCATCTTCAGCTCCATGGGCGATGCTGGTGAGGAGCTGGGCTGGGGTGGTTGGGAGCGGAGGGGGTTGAGAGGGTCAGTTTTGGGGATCCCGGAGGGTGATAAGGGTAAGAAAGGTAACAGGTGCCTGGCAAGGGCAAGTTCTCATCACCCTCAGTCAAACACTTCTCTGAGCTGGGGAAATGATGGACGACTCCTGATGTGCTCATTCATAGCAATGCTTAAAGAATTAAAGTTAACTAGGTTTTTCTTTGTTTTTTGTTTTGTTTTGTTTTGTTTTATTTTTGATAACTTAGATTCATAGTGAATCCCTTTTGTTAATGTTTCTGTTGAATTTGGTATAGTAAATTGGTGCAACCACTCCAGTAGATTATGTGATGTTAGATAGCATGAAAATTCAAAATTTAAAAATAATATTTTCTTTACACATTACTTAAAGAATTTATTTAAAAGGTCTTTGTATAAGCAGTTCGTGGCATGAGACATTAATTTTCTATGTAAGTATTAACTAAAGGTAAATGCACATAATAAATTCACGTAATTTTGTTGCTTGCTTTCTCTTTATAAAAAGCTCCTTTGGTTGCTTGTGTCATTTTTATTTCTCTAAAGTTGAGCTTGGATGTGTTTGGGGCATAGAGTCCTGGTAGCCGTGGAATATTTTCGGTTCTGAACCTGGGCTGCGTTGCTTAGGAATAGAGCACGGGGACTTATTTCTCCCCATCCCTCTTGCCAGAGGAGTGGGAACAAGACTGGTGACTCCTGAGGTGTCACCAAGCTTTAGACAGCAGACAAACAGACCACATCTGTAATCCCACCCTCTAGGTGAAATGGTGCGCCAGGCCCGGGTCCTGGCCCAGGCCACCTCAGACCTCGTCAACGCCATGAGGTCAGATGCAGAAGCTGAAATCGACATGGAGAATTCCAAGAAGCTCCTGGCAGCAGCAAAGCTCTTGGCTGACTCCACTGCTCGCATGGTAGAAGCTGCAAAGGTATTATTACTTTGGATTTGTTCAACTGAGAAGTGAAGTTACTAAAAGTTAGGGTTTAGAAGGTACCTTCAGGATAGAGAATGGCCAGCTGAGTGTACATTTTTGTTTGTTTAAAACCTAGATGATAAAACTGAAAGTAACAAAGACACAGAGACCTATGGACACACTCAATAGCTGGGTGATTGCCTGAGGGAAGGGGAGGAGTGGGGAGGGAGAGAGGGAGGGGAGGTGGGAGTGGGCACCAGCATTATGGACACACTCAATAGTTTGGTGGTTACCTGGAGATGGGGGAGGAGGAGGGAGGGAGAGTTGGTGGGTGGGGGGTGGGAGTGGGCACCGGATATATGGTGATGGAAGGGGAGCTGATTCTGGGTGGTGGGCACATAATGCGATGCATGGGTGATGTGATGTGGACTTGTACATCGGGAAACTAATTGTTACCAACCAATGTCACCCCATTAAATTTAACCATCATAAATAAATAAATAAACAAATAAATCCAGCATTGAGACATCTTAAAAAAAAACCTAGATGGCTTTGTAATATTTAACCTTGTTCAGGTGGGAAAGGAGAAGTTCGTGGAACATATGAAGCTCTTTAGGGGAGCAGTGCTGACTCAACCATAGACAACACTGTCCCTGCTGAGTGAGCACTTTTTTTCCATAGGGTCATCACTATTGGCGTTACTGAAAATGGTGATTCATTTAGAATTTAAAATTGAGATTTTCTTTCCAACAGTAAATTCACTTATACCTGTATTTTTCCTGCATCCTTAATGTTACTTGGCCCTCCATTTGAATTTTCAGGTGAACTCTTATCAAGATTTTGCATAATAGAGTGCTTCCTGTCTCACTGTCCTTCAAATCCCAATAGCAATTTAATATATTATAGAAGAGTTTGAGTAAAGAGTTGAGTCTGCTTTGTGCTCTTTGACAGCTATGCTGTATCATGATACTTCTAAGAGTCAGTGATGTTTAACCCAGAGCCCCCTATGAAACATACAAAAATACACATCCCTCAGTTTCACCCCCAGAGATCCTAATTCACAAGGTCATGGGTGGGTGTGGGTGTGTGTGTCTTGCACAGCAGATTCTGATGCCTACCTCTATTTAAATAGTAAAAACTATTTAAAATGGATAAGGCTATATTTTTCTATGTTGTTTTTATTGTGCAGCTAGCACATTTCTTGTGGAATTAGTAAAAAAATTTCAGATAAGTATAAATAAGAAAATAAAAATGACCTTAGCTTCATACACCGGAAATAACATGTTTAATGTATTTCTATGCATTTAAGATTAATTAAATGTCCCCACATCTTAGCCTAGCTTCCTGGCCTCCAACAAAATAATGTATTTCTACCAAGTATATGAATTACTCCGCTTAGAATGTATTGCGATGAACCGTGTCCACTCACCATTGTATTGCCTGAGGGAATGAGAGTTCTTCCAGCTATGTCATGGGGAGGCCAAAGAGAGACCTGAGGAGAAGCAGGGCCTGAACTTCTTTTCTTTGCCCCCTGAACCCTTTTCAGCTGAGATACTCTGCTCTTCACCATCTCTTTTAGCAAAAAAGGACACTCTAGGATTCTTTTTATAGTAATTTTATTGATGGTTTTTACTGGTTTCGTTCCTCTTTTCCCTTCTAAGTCTAAGCAAAGCTATTTCAGGCAAGCCCTTATTTTCACAAAAATTACTTGCTTAGACTAGAAAGAACCTTTGTGAAAAATTGAATCAATCTTTTATTTTACAAATGAGAAAACTAAAATTCAAAAAGAATAAGCCTGCCATCATATAACCAGAAGCAAGCAGGATCATTGTGCACATTTGTTTCTAAATATACAGTGTTCCCCAGAACAAGTCACTGAATGTAGCAAGTTACAAAAAACTTATTTTTAAAGTATTTGTGATTTCTGATTATTTATATTAGATGAAACAACATTAAGTGTTTTTGTAAATTATTCTAACTTTTAGTTAAAAGTCACTTTGTCTTCATGGCAGTATTTTAAGTTCCTGAGTTTTATTGAAAGCTAAAGAGTATACAGTCGTTAGACTTCCAAAGACTAGAGCTAATGTAGAGAAAAAGTTTCATAATCAGTAACTTAAGACTTCAGGCCAAGAGTAGTACCAATCATCAGAGAAAAGACATTGTTAAGGAAAGATCCAATCACTCACATCAGGGCAAAGTGCAGAAAAGATTTCCTGCTCCTCAAAACATAAAAGCTGGTGTGCCACTTGGTAAAGGAGTGGCTTAAAAATTACCTGCTGACCAAAAACACTAAAATGACTTTCATACGCTTGTGAAAGAATACAAAAGTAGCCCAATCTGCCTTGTGAGCAAATATTATTGCCCAAAAATATTCATGGAAAGAAACTGTTCATCTGTATGCATCAGCACTAGTCACAAAACATCCAGGCCCCATAAGAAAAATCTTGGTTGCCGCTTTCATTGCAGATGGAATTGGAAGACTGGTTATGCTTTAAGTCTGTTGAATTACTGTGCAGTAAAATGACATCATCTTCCTACACGACCTTTCTTCAGCATTTCCCTACTTCGGAGTCCCACCCATCTATTTAAAATCCATTTGGATTCCTAAGACATTTTGACCTACAACACAGTAAAATGGCCATGGGAAGTGTGGCCACAGGCGCCTTCCTCTTTTCCTACCAAGAGGAGGGGCCTTCAGTTTCTTCCTCTAATTCAGTTACAGTTGGTTCAGTACATTTGGGCACGCAATCTACTTTGATATATTCTCAGACTCTCTAGGAATGCAATTTCTAGGCATGCTCTTTTGTGAAAGTGTGTTCTTACAGTATTTTGGATGGCATTCCTGACCCCTGCTTCCTCTATCCCTCTGTTTTACATGGTAATCTTAGCCCATTCACATTTACCAATGCTTCAGCACCAGAGAATCTTTCAGCAATGACATGTGTCTGCCATAACAAAATAAACTCCTCTGAGAGGTATGAATGGGGTTGGGGCGGTGATCTATCTTAACATCATTTAAATCATAGATTTCTGACCACAAGCTAATTTATATGGACAACCAAGACTATGATCTCATGTGTTTAATTATTACCATTGGATTTCTACTGTTTAGGGGTGCAGTTTTGAAACATTCCTTGGTTATAGGTATGTTGTTGTTGTTGTTGCTGCAGTTGTTGAGAGGAGACATATTTATCATCGAGATTGCTAAAGCATTTGGCTGTCTCTTTCTGATACTTTGTATTGCCAGGAAAAAGTAAAGTTCAGGATGTGAATCCTGTGTCTATAGCATGCTGCTCTTGGACTTCTCGAAATCTTTATTTTCACATTCTCAGGGAGCTGCAGCCAACCCTGAGAATGAGGACCAGCAGCAAAGACTGAGAGAAGCTGCAGAAGGTCTCCGGGTGGCAACCAACGCTGCTGCCCAGAATGCTATTAAGAAAAAAATTGTCAACCGACTAGAGGTGAGGAAAGAGGCTGATTTTGTGGGATACCCATTCGAGATTGCAAAGAGTTACTGGAAAGAATAATTGGATTAATAAGGCAAAACTTATATAAAGGAAGCTAAATCAAGATGAACAATATAGTTTAATGGTTTTAGGTACTAATAACAATTTGAAATGTTGGTTTACGTACAATGTACATTTAGTTTCAATGGTTTAAGCACATTGACGCAATTTGAAAAATTGCTTTTGTTCATTGTTTCAGAAATCCAAAATCTTTTCTGAATTCAATATTCTTAAATAGAATTCAAATTTCTTTCAGGAGGACCCAGGATTTTTGTTGTTGTTGTTGTTGTTTCCTGACAGTAAGGGCTGTCAACATTCAGGAAGGACCTTTAGCTAAAAATGTATATATTTTGTTGGAGGCAATGATTTTTTCAGGGTTCCCAAGAGAACATACAGAATTTGGAAGATTGAAGATGGGAATCAGGCTTAGAGAGAGAGAGAGTTATGGATAGAGTAATAAGACATATTTGTCATTTTTTCAGAATATCTATTGTGAAGAAAGAGAAAGTATTAGTAATAGATAAAAACTGTATAAGCAACAAATCTCACAAGTATACATAGGAAACTCTTACACTAAAATTAGGAAGTTGGAGGCTGAGAACATGCCATTTTAGTGTATAATCCCTCCATGTCTAGTCTGGTGGATTCTAGCGGGGGAAACTGGCCTCCTTATTACTGGAAAGACAAGAGAGCAAGAGGGTAAACAAGATTAACTATCTGATGGGAACGTCCAGGCCCTTCTGCACCAAGGCTCTCCATGGGTTGCGAGAGAACAGACATGAGCACCAGTGTTGTGCCTGAGGAGAAATTCTTTTTCCCTAAAACATTCCGACATGGTGCTGCTCATCACTGCCATCGTGGCCTTCGAATTATCCCATGTCTATTTGAGAAAGACAAATGAACAATGGGACTTGAGCTTTCAGGCCTGCTTGTCTTTATTACTTATCCCAGGGAATATAAACTAAAAAACGAAGCTAACAGGGCACTGTTAGGCCAGGATCGCTGGTGGTATTTAAAAGGCGGAATCCATGCCTGGAGTTCCCTTTCTGACGCATGCAGCTATCCAATGCCAAGTCTTTGGTAGAAGGGACATAGATGACTGGGTGTGCATACATTGGCACATTCAAACACTGGCTCCTCTCCTCTCCCTGTCTTCTGCAGGTTGCAGCTAAGCAGGCTGCAGCCGCGGCCACACAGACTATCGCCGCCTCCCAGAATGCAGCTGTTTCCAACAAGAACCCCGCAGCCCAGCAGCAGCTGGTTCAGAGCTGCAAGGTGAGGTCCAGGCTGCCACGTCCAGGTCTGCTGTAGATCGCCCTGCTAGCATTAGAACACCGTGTGCCCTGCTAATTCGGTTAAGACCGATCATCCAGGCCCCTAATCCAGTTTGTTCCGGGTCCCATGTTGTAGGTGTGTATGTACACACACACACACACACACACATCTGGTTTCTGTCTTAAGTGGATGGCCTGTGTGGAGGGAGAATATGATGGCTTCCTCCCCACCCCCACCCCCAATATCTTTTCTTTGTCTAGATTCCTTTTTTTTTTTTCCATTGTTTTCTTTCTTTTTTTCTTTTTGAAAAACTAAATCAAGGAGGATCAATGACGAGGCCATTTTCAGGCTCTCAAATAGTAATGAAGCCTCTCTCCCTTTGAGAGGTAGGCCTTTGCATTCAGTCTATACTTGTCATAGCGAGGTTGATTTCCTGCTTTACACTGATTGTACCTCGAGGAATTTATTTCACCCTGTCCTGCCTCAATGATGACATGCTCTCTATTGTTCCCTGTTTGTTCTTCTGAGACCTGGGCCTCTATGCCATGTTAAAGCCAGTGTACTACAAAGGGCATAGTAAATACCTTTGTTGACTTCTCTGAGGTCACAGGAGCTGACTCTCCAAGGACAACCCTGAATGGTGCCAGGCACAGAATCTAGTTGTGTTGGCAATATGTCCAACTAAAGTCTCCTGAAAGTATTTGCAGTTAGCAGTAAGAGCTGGCTAGAGAGGCATGTCTGAGTGTGCTTGGGTACTGTAGCCTCCCTTTTTTACATCTCGGTGCAACAATCACAGGTGATGGGTGATGCCGCTTCTACTTCAGAAATGGTTTTATTTCTGGAGGAAACCACCCCAGGCCCTCCAAGTCCTGCTTCCGGGTTCTTTGAGGTCAGCCCTCAAATGAGGATTGAGCAGGCTCTAGTAAAAAAGCCTCAGCAATGCAACAGAGACCCGTCCTCTGGACTGTGTTCAAGCTTGTCCAACCTGCAGCCTGCAGGCCACGTGTGACCCAGGACAGCTTTGAATGGGGCCCAACACAAATTCACAAGCTTTCTTAAAACATGAGATTTTCTTGTGATTTTTTTTTTTAAGTTCATTAGCTATTGTTAGTGTTAGTGTATTTTATTTTTGGCCCAAGACAAATCTCCTTCTTCCAGTGTGACCCAGGGAAGCCCAAAGATTGGCACCCCAAGAAGACATAAATAAGTTGTTTTTCTGAGAACCAGGCCCCTGCTGGAGGGGCATTATTTACTATTAGGGCCTGGATTGAGTGGCCAGCAAGGATGGGAAAGTGACATTTCCCCTTCTCAGAAAGCAACTACCACTCGTGTCTAAGAAAATGTTAGAGCATGAACCTCCTCCTCCACTTTTTGTGAAGAGACTAAAGATGCTCGGCCTTTGGGTATCAATGTCAGGAAATGAGAGTATCACTATTTATCAGGTGGGAGAGGGAAATTGGGCCAAGCAGTCTTGGAGAAGACCTAAGAAAAACCTCATGGAACTATTTTTTTAAATCCTTGCTGGAGTGGGCTCCTGGGGGGGGGGGGGGGGGAATTGTTTCACCATGGTAGGTTGCTCTTGGGACCTTCATCAGCAGGGATGCCCATGGCGCTGTACCCTTTGAGGGCCTGCGTGGTCAGATGGGGCGTGGGCACAGAGGGCCTGTATGGGAGAACACAGGATAAAAGCAGATCTCCTCCGTCTGTGAGAGAAGGTCGCTTTAAGGTGCACTCACCACAGGAATGCTGCTCTCTCCCCCACCCTGGGCATTGGGTTTTCCAGTTTGAGAACTGAAAAGGGCTACTGAGAGGGAAGCCGGGATGGCTCAGCAAGTTAAGCATTTGCTTTGCACCCTAGGGGTCCAAGGATCAAGTCCCTGCCCCGGCTTGTGTAGACCATATGCTCAACTGGAGTGTGCTTCCCATGCAGAGGTCCCCAGCCTGGTTCCCAGCCTGGTTCCCACCCTGCGCAGCGCCCCCACCCACCTATGTAGAACTGATGACATAACACCTATGGAGACTTTTCCGGGCCCTTCCCCTTCTCTCTGTCTCTCTCTCTCTGTCAAAAACAATAAAATTAATCTTTAAAATAAAAAGAAAAGGGCTACTGAGAACAGGAAGAGGAGCCATGGTGACATGAAAGCTGACAGAATAGATTCCTGCAAAGTAAGAAGTCAAGTGCTGAAATATGCTGGTAGTTGGATACTTCTATCACTTTCTTCTGATCATAGGACTTTATGACTTGAGTTTATCCACCAGTGAATTTGTATAGATTCTTTGATTCTAAGTTTTCAGCCCTAATGATCCAGGGTGGTATAAGTTAGAACTGAGGACATTTTTTTTAAGGCCTCATTTTGGAGAATCTCTTGGCGTTGAATGTCGTGGGAACTTTGGGACAACAGGATAGATAGAGCATGAGTGAGAGAAGAGCACCCAAAGGTTCTGTGTTACGATTCAGTGTTAGTAAGGACCCAGTTGCCTAATGGTGCTCTGTAATCCAAGGTCTGGGACAGGCATCCCCCGTGAGTATAGCATATCCAAAGATCATTTATCACTTGGGTCATTTTCTACCCTATTTTGGTAATTCACCATGTTAAGTGTGCTCAGTTTCAATCTTCTTGCTTCCTGTAGGCAGTGGCTGATCACATCCCTCAGCTGGTCCAGGGGGTCAGAGGGAGCCAAGCCCAAGCAGAAGACCTCAGTGCCCAGCTGGCTCTCATCATCTCTAGCCAGAACTTCCTCCAGGTAACACAGAAGCATTCATCTTGGTTTTACCCAGAGGCCCCCACCAGGCAGGGGATGACCTTTATGCTTAAGAAGAGGAACTAACACATTCCACAGCCACAGCAAAGGCTTTGCAGTAAGCAGACCTCGAAGGTCTCCTCCGTATAGTTGACATTTCAGAAGTAGATTCAACTTGGCAAAGCAAAATGCTAATACGCAGGGAAATTGCCCCAGGGGGATAGCACGTAATCCATTTTTCTCAGGAGTATCCATCTTTATATCTCTTCTGTAGAGAAAACATATAATAAGTTGCAAGTTATGATCAACAGTCCCATCCTGGTATTGCTTGAGGTTTGCTAGTTTCCAGAGTGGCTAATGCTATTCATGGCCTGGGAAACAAGAAGTGGTGACTTCATGTTCTCCAAAGATATGATGGTTTCCTATGGCAATTGTAGAATTAATAACTATTGTCAGTCTTTGTGGGTGATAGGTTGGTTCATTTTAAGGAAAATTAAATAAAGTGAGAAAACTCCCTTTTTTACATACTTCTTGTATTCAGATTTCTCAGCACCTTCTGCCTCCCTATATCTCAGAGACAGTTCACGTGATTAAGCAGTTCTCTTCCTCACCCCTGTCTCGTTGAACTTGTAGTTACAGGACCCAGTGTTACATCTATTTATAGATCCAACCTGCAGAAATAGGAGATGAAAACTTCGATGTATTATCAGCTCATTTAACTGCATACACACATACATATATATTTAATTTTTTAATTGAGATTTATTGTGTATAGACTGTGTGATAGCATTTATGCTTTAAAATAATATTCTATCATATGGCTATACTCACTGTTTATTTTTTCATCTTTGAACATATAGGTTGTTTTCAGTTATTTCCATCATAAACAATTATAAAGAACTTATGATAGGATAAAAGTCTCTTTTCACCCTTTTTGCATTATTGCTCCCTTAGGTAAATTTCTAGAAATAGGATTGCAAGCAGCTTATCTTTATATTTGGAACATTAAGAATTGTGGATTACATACGGTGTTTCTCTTTTCATTGAAGTGTTTAGAGGGCCTGGAGCCAGTTGGGTTGTCCCCACTGCTGGCAGATTGCAGGCTATTAGGATAGAGCAGTGCAGACATGCTCCAGGGCCCACTCTGTCCCTGCCCTTGATTGTTCTTTGTTTTTTAAGTTTGCTATCTTAGATGCATCAGATCCTTACAAGAGTAAGACAGGGTTAGAAATAAATAGAAATGGAATTGGCAGATCAAGCTTTTACATTCTTAATATATGTTGAAAAATTGCTCTGCAAGCAGGCTGAGTCGGTCTAAATTTATAACTAGCAGCAGATGGAACACACTTTTTAAAAATAATTTTTTTATTTTTCAGTTACAGTTGGCATACAATATTATATTAATTTCAGGCATACGACATAGTGATTAGACATTTATTTAACTTACGAAGTGATGATAAATCTAGTACCCATCTGACACCATACATAGTTATTACAGTATTATTGTCTATATTGCCTATGCTCTTCTTTATATCCCCATGACTATTTTGTAACTACCAATTTGTACTTTTTAATCCCTTCCCACTTTCACCCATCCTTCTAAGCCCCCTTCCATCTGGCAACCATCAAAATGTTCTCTGTATCTCTATGAGTCTGTATCTGTTTGGTTTGTTGATTTGTTTTGTAGATTCCACGTGTAAGTGAAATCATATGGCACTTCTTTCTCTGTCTGTCTTACTTCACTCAGCATAATACTCTCTGGATCCATTCATGTTGTTACTGATGGCAAGATTTCATTATTATGGCTGAGTAACACTCCATTGTGTGTGTATGTGTGTGTGCGTATAACTTCTTTATCCATTCATCCACCGATGGATACCCAGGTTGTTTTCATGTGTTGGCTGTTGTAAATAATTCTGCAGTGAACATATGGATGCACATGGTCCCTTGAAATAGCGTTTTGCGTTTCTTTAGGTAGTATCAGAAGTGGGATTACTGCGTCCTTCTTTGTCTCTTGTTATAGCCTTTAGCCTTCGTTTTAAAGTCTATTTTGTCTGACATAAGTACTGCTACCTCAGCTTTTCTTTCATTTCCATTTTTATTAAATATCTTTTTCCATCCCTTTCCTATCAGTCTGTGAGTTTTGTTTTGTTTTTTAATCTAAAATGAGTCTCTTGTAGGCATATGTAAGGGTTTTGTTTTCTTACCCATTCAGCCACCCTATGTCTTTTCACTGGGGCATTTACTCCATTTACAATGAAAGCAATCGTTGATAGATAATGTAGTTATTGCCATTTTATTATTTATATTTTTTATTTTTTCTTCTTAAAGAAGTCCCTCTAAGGTTACTTGTAATACAGGTTTGGTGGTTATGGACTTCTTTAGTTATTTCTTTTCTGGGAAATTTTTTATCTGTCCTTCAGTTATAATTGATAGCCTTGCTGGGTAGAGTTATCTTGGTTGTAGGTCTTTGCTTTTCATCACTTTGAATATTTCGTGCCAATCTTTCCTGACTTATAAAGTTTCTGTTTAGAAATCAGTTGACAGTCTTATGGGAGCTCCCTTGTAGGTAACTAATTGCTTTTCTCTTGCTTATTTTAAGATTTTCCTCTTTGTCTTTAACCTCTGAAATTTTCATTATGACATGTCTTGGTGCAGAGCTGTATGAGTTCAACTTGTTTGGGACTCTGTGCTTCCTGGGCTTTATATCTGTTTCCTTTACCAGGTTAAGAAAGTTCTCTGTCATTATTTCTTCAAATAGGTTTTCCAATTTTTGCTCTCTCTCTTCTCCTTTTGCTACCCCTATGACGTGAATGTTGGTATTTTTGATGTTGTCCCAGGGCCCCTTAAATTATCCTCCTTTTTTGGGATCCTTTTTTCTTTTTTGCTGTTCTGATTGGGTGTTTTGTGCTACCTTATCTTCCAAATTGCTGATTTGATACTCTGTTTACTCTTCTCTACTGTTGACTCCCTTTAATATTATTGTATTCAGTTATTGTATTCTTCATTTATGACTGGTTCTTTCATATATATTTTTTTATCTCCATTTTTATGTTTCTTGTCTCTTTATTGAAGTTCTCCCTGAGATCATTGAGCATTCTTATAAGTATTTTGAAGTCTGCATCTAGGAGATTTGCTTGTTTGAATTTTGTTTAGTTCTTTTCCAGGAGCTTTGTTATGTTTTTTTCATTTTGAACATGTTTCTTTGTCTCCCCATTTTGGCTGCCTCCTTGTGTTTGCTTCTATGTATTAGGTGGAGCTACAATGTCTTCGATTAAAAAGCTATTCTAAGAAACATATTTAATAAGAAACTTTGAGGGGATGCCGAAATAGCTCAGAGGGTTGAGCACTCGCTTTGCAGCCCCAAGTTTGGGAATCGAGTCCCAATCCCAGCCCATGTGGACCCATATGCTGAATTGTGGTGTGCTTCCCATGTGAAGGGACCCCCAGTTCGGTTCCTGCCAGGGCGAGCTTCCATATAGGAGGTCCTTGGTTCGGCCCCTGGCTCTCAGGGGGTGTACCTCCCATGTGGGAGGCCCCTGGCCCAGTTCCCTCCTATGCCGTTTTGCGCCCACCTGTGTGGAATGAAACTGTCAAAAAAACTAATGATGTACAACTATGGAGACTGCTCTGTGCCCTACCCTCTTCTCTCTCTGTCTCTATCTCTCTCTGTCAAAAACAGTAAAATAAATCTTTAAAAAAAGAAAGACACTTTGAAATCTATTTTAAATGAGAATTTCAAACTACTATTCCAATATTTTCTTGTCCTCAACTACACAATAGTTGTGTTTTTTGTTGTTGTTTTTGTTTTTTTAACATTTGTAAAATGTACTTACTGTCCTAGCGTGCTGATTTGGAGTGGCAATTTGGGGGTTAGGGGGTGACAGGGAATGTATTCCTAGTTTTAGGAGAAAAGTAAGTTCTGGCTGATATGGTGGCCTTGTGCTTGGGTGTACTCTCTGTCTCTTGTTGCCCAGGCGCTGTCTTAAATTCTGCTCACATCTCCACAGCCTGGAAGCAAGATGGTGTCCTCTGCCAAAGCCGCAGTGCCCACTGTGAGTGACCAGGCTGCAGCCATGCAGCTGAGCCAGTGTGCCAAGAACCTTGCCACCAGCTTAGCAGAGCTGCGAACCGCCTCGCAGAAGGCAAGTGAACCCTTGTCACAGTGGTTAGCTTGTTGGGAATTAGCTTCTAATTCCTTCCTTCTGGTGTGACCTTGGGCCTGAGCACGGCTGGGCCTATTTTTTATTCATTTCATTTGCATGACCATTAAAGACGCTCTACATGTACATTGGCTCTTACCACTTTTATCCACAATCTCCTAGACTTGTCACCTTCTGGTTACAGGTGACTCTTGTTAAAAACTATTTTAGGTTGCACACTTCCCCCTCCTCTCATACCCTGAGACAAGTAACGGTCATTTCTCACAATCTTAGGGAAGACTGGTTGTCATTGGTTTCTTTGTGCTAGGCAAATTGTGGGCCAAAGTAAGTGATCATGTCTTCCCGCTATTATTTGGTGAACTTAGTAACAAATTATTTAGAAAGCAAGTCTGTCTTGAGGGGTCATTTATATTATCATTTTTGCCCTGAAAGTTTTTTATATCTTAAATAGGAGCATTCACCTTAACATGGTCTCAATTGAACAGAATTAGGGATTAATGAGTTTCTGTCTCTGGAACTTATTAATTACCAGAAGGCCTCATTACTGCACTGTTTGATGTGGTGTTAGCAAGACGTTCTGGCATGTATTCATTTTTTCTCACTGTAACAATCCCTTTATAGAAACAGACAGCCTCTTCCATGAGCAAGGGCAGGATGGAAGCTGACTCGAATTCTTAATATGAACAGTGCATGCACTATATCACCAAAGAAAATGTCCAGAGCTTTAGATTATAGCCAGTAAAAAATATTTTGAGCTCTGTTTCTGAGTTCCAAGGAGCATCTGGACTGGAGTCACCTGGGGGCTCTTAGAATGCAGGCTCCTGGCCTTTGCCTCTGCACCACGGAATCAGGTTCTCCGGTCATAGACCTCAAACGTCTGCATTTTACCAGGTTTCCTCAGTGAGTCTTAGAAACACACTCACCTCACATGACTGCTTTGGAGCAGTAACCCTCAAAGTGGGATTCAAGCAAGACTGTCCACTAGGTAGAGGAAGACACCAAGAGCTTTTGAACATTTATATAGTGTAAGGGTTCAGAGTATTGTCTCTGGACTCAGACTACCGGTACCTGCATTCAAATGTTGGCCTTGCTGTTGACTAATTTTGTTACCTCGGTAAGTTAATTAACTTCTTCGTGCCTCAGTTTCCTCACTGTTTAATACTAACACATAAAATCAATCAGTTAGTATTTACTGCTGCTGTTGTTACTAATACCTAGGAAAGGAAAGAAATTAAGATTTACCAGTATTTAATATACTTATCCATACTTATATATGTATATAATTCACTAACATGAACTGTGGGAGTGTGATCAAAGTATTTAGAGACCAATACTGTAAGTGATCGAGAGAATGAAGGTTTTTTCCTATGCAAATTACTAAGGAAAAAAAATCTTTCATAATCTTCAGTATGGAAGGGTCATGGTTTATAATCTAGACATTTGTGAAGAGAACCAATAAGGTTGATAAAGACTTGACCCTAGAGTCCTGGGTTCATTCATTTATTCCGTCCTTTCTTTCTTCCTTCATTTATTTACTCGCCACATATTTTAAAGCCTCTGTGCATGTATACTATGCTAGGTGCCCTACTTCTAGAAGCCAGACACAATGAATAAGGATCCTTTTGGTCTGAAAGGCAAATGCATTTCAGATAAATATAGCTTCATAGAGACTTCGAGTATATCCACTTATGAACCATACATAATTTATTATTTAAGGAACTTAAGGACTAAGATTCTGACGGAGGATGATTTTGTTCTCTCAGGAAACGCTTCCTACCTTTGCTTGCTAATTGCTAGAGTTAGAGATTCATTGGGTCCATCCAGAAAGTCATTTCATATATTTCAAAAAAGTGGAAACACTTTTCCCAAGGAAATGTGTACATATATACCCAACTCTGTTGACAGGCCCATGAAGCCTGTGGTCCTATGGAAATTGATTCAGCTCTGAGCACTGTGCAGACACTTAAGAATGAGCTGCAGGATGCCAAGATGGCTGCTGTGGAGAGTCAGCTGAAGCCACTCCCGGGGGAAACGGTAAGTGATGTTAGAGCCACCTGGCAGAGGAGGCGCTGATTTTTGCTATAGTAATGTTAGCAGGGTTTTCTTTTTAAGAAGTTGGGGTGAATGTGCCTTAACTTCAAATATTTGCATCTGAATGCAAAGCCTTAGTATAGACACATTTCTTTAAAACTGCATGATGATAGAAATTGCCCTGACAGGGCCTCTGGCGATGGTTCTGTGTGTGCTTTCCTGGAGTCTGACAGGGGATGAACAGGCATCTGTTAATATTCATCCCTCTGGGATGCCAGGATGATGGCTCAGTGGGTTGAGCACTAATCTTGCAGCCCTGGGGTTCGAGGATTGAATCCTGTCCCCAGCCATGCGGACCCTTATGCTGAACTGGGCTGTGCCCCCAATTCAATTTTCACTGGGGCAAGTCTCCTATGTGAGAGGCCCCCTGTTCGGCTGCCCACTGCCACCTGCCCCACACCACCCCCGGGGCTTGATTCCCATGTTGGAGGCCCCCAGTTCATGGGGGCGTGCCTCCCATGCAGGAGGCCCCTGGCCTGGTTCCTGCCCTGTGCAACCCTGCATCCACCTATGGAATGAAACTATGTAGAAAATTAATGACATGAAACTGTGGAGACTGCTCTGGGCCCTCCCCTTTCTCTCTGTCCCTCACTGTCTCTGTCAACAATCAAAATTCATCTTTAAAAAATAATAAAAATATGGGAAAACCTGGGATGGCTCAGCGGGTTAAGTGCTTGCTTTGAAGCCCCGGGAACCGAGGATCGAATCCCGGCCCCGGCCCATGTGGACCCACATGCTGAGCTGGGGAGTGCCCCCAGTTCAGTTCTTGCCGGGGCCTATGCAGAGGCTCCCGGCCCAGTTCCTGCCCTGCGCAGCCCTGTGCCCATCTGTGGAGTAAAACTTTATGGAAAACTAATGTCAACCATGGAGACTGCCCTGGGTCCTCCCCCTTCTCTCTCTCTCTCTCTCTCTGTTTCTCTCTGTCAAAAATCAATAAAATAAATCTAAAAAAAATGAAATAAAATAATAATAATAATAATAATAATAATAATAATATCTATCCCTCACTCTCATAAACAAGGCGCATGATAGTATTTGAGGCCAGTGTTCTAATCCTGCAGCTCAGTACAACTGACTGATGAGCTAGGTTTGGAACTGGGAGTTTTTGGTTAATTCCAGCTTGTATTATCAACTAACCTTGGACAAGTCCCATATCTCCTCTATGTCTCAGGTATTTTATCTATGAAATGGGTGGCAATGAGCTATAAATACAGAAGATATTCCCAACAATCATGTTTAAAAAGGAAAAAAGAAGCATTTACTTAGTACAGGCGGTGTCCAATCTTTTGGCTTCCCTGGGCCACATTGGAAGAAGAACTGTCTTGGGCCACACATAAAATATAAAGGGTAGGGGGCATCACACTGCCTGACTTTTATCTGTGCTACAAAACCTCAGTAATCAAAACAGCTTGGTACTGGCAGAAAAACAGACCCACGGACCAATGGAATAGAATTGAAAACCCAGAAATAAACCCACAAATTTATGGACAGATTATTTTTGATAAAGGAGCAAAAAATATACAGTGGGGAAAAGAAAGCCTCTTCAGTAAATGGTGCTGGGAAAACTGGAAAACCACATGCAAAAGGCTGAATGTGAACTGCGATCTCTCACCATATACCAAAATTAACTCAAAATGGATTAAAGACC
>PVKE010005538.1:0-58541 GCA_004027555.1 Craseonycteris thonglongyai
CCAGGATGGGGGGGGGACAGTTGTGGGGGGAGGTGGGAGTGGGCACTAGATATAAGGTGATGGAAGGGGAACTGATACTGAGTGATGGGCACATAATACGATGCATGAATGATGTGATGTGGACTTGTACATCTGTAAACTGTCTAATTATTACCAACCAATGTAACCTCATCAAATTTAACAATAAATTAAAAAAAAATAAAAAATAAAAATAAATAAAAAAAAGTTCTGTCAGTCCAAATCAAGAATCAAAACAATGTTGCTAAGCTTTTTTGTTTTTATATTAGAGGGATTGTTCATTATGAATTTATACCAACTCTATAAACAGTCAACCAAGTTGACTATTTGGAAATGCTGAAAAGACTATGTGAAAAAGTTAGACAAAAACTACCTGAATTTGTCACCAACTCATGGCTCTTGCATCACAAAAATGCACCAACTTACATGACATTATCTGTGAGGGAGTTTTTAGCCAGTAAATAAATAACTGTATTGGAGCACCCTCCCTACTCACCTGATCTGGTCCCCAATAAATTTTTCTTTACCTGAAGATAAAGAAAATATGGAAAGGAAGACATTTTGATGACATTCAGGACATCAAGGGTAACACGATGAAGGGTCTGATGGCTGTTGAAGAAAGAGTTCCAAAATTTCTTTGAAGGGTGGACTAGGCACTGGCATTGGTGCATAGCTTCCCAAGAGGAGTACTTCAAAGGTGACTGCAGTGATATTCAGCAATGAGGTTTGTAGCACTTTTTCTAGGATGAGTTCATGAACTCAATTGTCAGTCCTCTTATATAAATACAAATAGACAATCTTTAAACTTATATGGAAAGGGAAGACCCTTAAAAACAAAGGATAAATGAGGAGTAATCATTCTTCCTGATTTTAGAACTTATTACTAATATATAGCTACAATAATCGAAACAGTGTGATACTGGTAGAGTGATAGTTACATGGATCAGAACAGAGTAGAGGACCCACAAAGAGACCCACACAAATATACTCATTTAATTTTTGACAAATGAACAAAAACAAATCAAAGCAAGGCAAATTTTCTTTAAAAAAAATGGTACTGGATATCCATGGAGGAAAAAATGTAAGCCTCAATCTCTCATTCCTCATACAAAAATTCATTCAGAATGTATCAAGGACTTAAATATAAATCATAAAAATATAAAACTTTTAGAAAGAAAATGGGAGAATGTCTTTAGGACCTAGGACTAGGCAAAGATTTCTTAGACTTGACACCAAGAACATGATCCATAAAAGAATAATTTATCATCTAAATTTAGATCTCATAAAAATTTTAAAACTGCTCTATGAATGAACCTACTAAGAAGATGAAAAGACAAGTTACAGACATGAAGAAAATATTTACTAATCACATGTCTAACAGAGGACTCGTATCTAAAATATATAAAGCACTCTCAAAATTCAACATTAAAAAAAATCCCATTAGAAAATGGGCAAAACACATGCACAATTTTTTTACTGAAGAGTATATATAGATTTCAAGTAAGACTATAAAGACATTCAACATGATTAGCCATTAGAGGAACTCAAATTAAAATCACAGTGACATATCAGTATATATACTTATTTAAATAGAGAAACTTTTAAAATAGTTACAGTACCAAATGCTGGTAATGATGTGGAAAAACTGGATTATGCCTACATTGATGGTAAGAATGTAAATAGCACAACCACACTGGAAAATAGTTTGTAGTGTTTTGTTTTGTTTTGTTTTGTTTTGTTCTGTTCTGTTTTGTTTTGTTCTGTTCTGTTTTGTTTTGTTTTGTTTTGTTTTGTTTTGTTTTAACTAAAACTGGACTTAACATATAACCCAGAAATTGTACTCTTGTATATTTACTGCAGCAAAATAAAAACTTATTTTTTTATGTAGAAACTTGTACAAGACTTTTAGCAGCTTTGTTCATAAGAGCCAAAAAGGGGAAATAACCTAAATGTCCTTCCACAGGTAAATGGGTGAACAATCTGCAGTACATCCATATCAAGAAATACTACTCAGGGGAAGCCGGGATGGCTCAGTGGGTTGGGCGCTCACTTTGCAGCGCCGGGGACCAGGGATCGAATCCCAGCCCCGGCCCGTGCGGACCCATGTGCTGAACTGGGAGCTCCCCCAGTTCAGTTCTCTCTCTGTCTCTGTATCTCTCTCTTACTCTGTCAAAAATAAAAATAAATAAATAAAAATATATTTAAAAAATTAAAAAAAAAGAAGAAATACTACTCAGCAATAAAAAGGAATGAACTATTGATTCACGCAACAAAAGGGATGACTTTCAAGAAAATGATGCTGAGTGAGTGAGAAAGCCAATCTCAACAGGATACATGCTACATGATTTCATTCATCTATTAGTGAAATATTTATAAAAATGGAGAATAGATTGGTGTTGCCCCAGGTGGCGAGGGAGAGGATGTAACTGAAAGGATAGCATGTTAGAGCCTTGTGATGGTTTCACAGTTAGGGATCCTGTTTGTGGTAGTTACACAATGCTACACATATGACACAATTGCATAAAGTTATACACACATGCACATATAACATGGCATTTGAATCAACTCTGTTGGTTGTACCAATGTCAATTTCCTGGTTTTGCTATTATACTATGGTCACGCAAGATGTTCACTTTGAGAGACTGAATGGGCACTGAACGTCCCTGTATATTTCTTTGGAGCTTCAAGTGATGTTAAAATCATTGGGGGAAAAAAATGTTAAAAATAATAGTAAGTGTTATTTAAAATATTTGCTTCAGGAAAAACACATATTCTTTTGCACTTACGCTCTTTAGTTTTCTCCAGATTTTCCAGAAAGAACAGGTTGTATCCTGGCTAAAATTGGGGAATAATAGCACAATGAAAAGAAAAACATCTTGAAATTATTTGTTTTGTAATGACCTTGCTACACCTAACAATCATTCAACCTAAAATAATTCATCTGAATAATTAAAAAAAGAAGAAGCAAAAATCAAAGAAGTCTTCAATATATTTCAATGGTCTCTCTCTCCCAGGTGTATGTTAAAGATAAGAACCAAGTGCTACTGAGAATGGTACAACTGGAGGTTAAAGAAATGTGGGCCAGTGTGTCCACCTAAACCTTGAGGAGTGAGCCAGAGTGACCTTAACTGAGGCTTCTGAATTGTGCTGCTTACAATAACAACCAGCTCTAGCACCTACTTTGTATAAAATGCCAGACCAGCTTCAATAGGGGGGAATAAAAGTGGGAGGAGACGTAATTGAGAAGAAGAATATCCCCAAGAGAAATGCGTGAATGGAGAAAATACAGAGAGGAAAGATCACAAGGGAAACTGTGTCAAACAGCCAGGTACAAGTCATAACAACTGTTACTATCTTATACTCTGTGATACTTTTCTTCCAGTCAGAGATAGAAATAAACATAAACTGCTCCGGAAACCTGGATTATATTACCATTTAATTGTTTGCACAGAATTAAATGGTTTGGGGAATTACACGATCCCAGAACCTTGCTCCTTTGTACTCACTGTCTTAAATAAATTGTCCTGTTTGCCAATTTGCTTTTCTACGAAGAGAGGCTCCGTCCTGTCTCTGATTTTTTTTTTTTCAAAAGCTTATTTGTGCATCTTAAAATTTATTTCAATACTCTATTTAGCTGAGATGAGAGTAAAACCATTTAATGGCTGAATTTTGAAATTTAAATAGATGAAATTATTTATGTAGATCATTAGAAATACATGAGTGACCTCCCTGGTTTCCTGTTTTAGGAAAAGCTTATCGTTAAATATGCTTTCTAGCCGTTACTAAAACTGAAGCAACACCCAGTTCAAATCTTCTACAGACCTTAATTTATATTTCCAACAGCAACAGCTCTTTTCTACAATGAAAATACTTGTTATGGGTTTAAATTCTAATTCTTCATTTGGAATTTGTGAATATGCGGATATTCTGGAAAATATCCAGAAAAAAAATCCTGCCAAGGGTTCAGCAAACAGTTGCATAACCCTCCTTTATCTGGGGTGTTGACCCAGCCATTCATTCCGTGTTTGCTGTGGTGAGTTCAGCCCAGCTAGTTGCCAAGGCAACCGTAATCCCTGAATGGAGCCCGCGCCATTGGTGGTCAGTTACAACACGCTTTGTCCTGTCGGTGTCCTGGAACTGACTGAATGGAGACACAGAAAACAAGCACCTTCAGTAAACATGACCTAATGAGGGTGGCAGCCTCCGCGCACAGGGGCGACCTGACTGAAGGCGCCAGAAGAAACTCAGGCACCGAGGCATCGCCTCCCAAAGAAGCCCCTCTCATAGTCTCTCGGTTGCTGTGTTTAATGACATAAAACTATCTTGTTCATCTCCAGGGCCATGGAATGACCTTTTGCTTGGCTGAACTTTTCTAATATCTATGGGAGCAGGTGGATCTGGGGCTCAGAAAAGGGCACAGTTTGTTAGGCAAATTACTTCCCAACTGAAGTCTATGGGGCGGAAGGATGGAAATGAGAGTGGAAGGGGAAGCAGTGAGTGAGAGATGGTGAGCAAACCTGGAGGACCTCTGATTCCACCTGGGTGAGCACAGGAGTGTGCTGAGTGTGCAGGAGTGCGCTGAGTGTGCAGGAGCATGCAGGAGTGCGCTGAATGTGCAGGAACGTGCTGAGTGTGCAGGAGCATGCAGGAGCGTGCTGAGTGTGCAGGAGCACGCTGAGTGTGCAGGAGCATGCAGGAGCGCGCTGAGTGTGCAGGAGCGTGCTGAGTGTGCAGGAGTGTGCTGAGTGTGCAGGAGTATGCAGGAGCGGGCTGAGCGTGCAGGAGTGTGCAGGAGTGTGCAGGAGCGCACTGAGCATGCAGGAGCATGCAGGAGCGTGCTGAGTGTGCAGGGGTGCGCTGAGCGTGCAGGAGCGTGCTGAGTGTGCAGTGTGCAGGAGTGCGCTGAGCATGCAGAGTGTGCAGGAGCATGCAGGAGCACACTGAGAGTGCAGGAGCATGCTGAGCGTGCAGGAGCATGCAGGAGCACACTGAGAGTGCAGGAGCATGCTGAGCGTGCAGGAGCATGCAGGAGCGAGCTGAGAGTGCAGAAGCATGCTGAGCGTGCAGGAGCATGCAGGAGCACGCTGAGTGTGCAGGAGCGCGCTGAGTGGGGTCCCTGAGCATGTGACCCCTTCCTGAGGAGTCAGTGAATCACCCTTCATGAGGGGCAACCCTCACGCTACACCAGGGGTGTCCAAGCTTCTGGCTTCCCTGGACCACATTGAAACAAGAAAAATTGTCTTGGGCCACACATAGAATACACTAACACTAATGATAGCTGATGAGCTAAAAAGGAGGAAAAACAAACCTCATACTGTTTTAAGAAAGTTTACAAATTTGTGTTGGGCTCATTCAAAGCCGTCCTGGGCCGCCTGGGACCCTGGCCGTGGATTGGACATGCTTGCCCTACACTATGCCAAAAGCCCCTGGAGTGTCAATGTGGGGGTACCTGGTACCCCGAGTACAAGTGTTTCTTTAAGTTCAGAGCTCAGTAGCAGTTGTAAATTTACCTAAATTGTTTAGTGCTCTGCTTTAATTAATACTGAGTGTGTTTACAGCACTGGGCCATTTGTGACTTGTAATATGTTAAGGTGTGGGTCCAGATGGATAGCGAGAGTCGTGGAGATCATGCTTTGCTGAGACTCTTAGATTTCCATAACATTTAATACCTGGTTTTCTTAAAATTCCTTTTGCCAAATATCCCCCTGCAGAGATAGGAGGAAATCATTAATTCTCTAACGAGATATGCAACAAGAAGAATTTATTTCCATGTGAAAGCAATTCCTTTGGTGGTACTTGGGTCAGATGGGCTTAACTGAGCCCGTGTGGGCTGTGTACTCACTGGTGTGGTTCAGGGCTGTTCATATCAGTGGTTCTCACCTGACTGCACCACAGGATCGTCTAGAAAACAAGGTAGATGCACAGATGCCAGGCCATGTTGCAAACATGTTCTGGGTGGCACCCAGATTTGAGTAGTTTTATTTTCTGCTGTTTTAGATCCACAGCTATATTTAAGAGCTACTGATTTGTTTGATCATCTGAATAATTTATGCCTTTTGCAACTCACTAGACAAACTTGGAGGCCTACATTTTTTCCCTTTAACTTCCTTAGCATGACCTAGAATAGGAATTCACTGTTCTAGAGGAGGAGAACATCCACAGGGTTTCTTGTCAAACATTTGTTCTTACGCTTGCTTGCTTATTTTTGGTGAAGAGCATAGGCTTTGTACTGATTATTTTGTTAATAAACCCAGTAAGTACATCATTTTCAGGCAGAATATCCAAGCCTGATACATTTTTCTCTTTGTTATGGTTGACTTTAGCCAATAGGGATGAGAGGGAAGGAAATAAGTATACTAGTTGAGATTCTTGATTAAGAAAGAATATTAGGGACACTGGGATAGTTCAGCTGTTGAGTGCTTGCCTAACAGTCTCGAGGCCCAGGGCTCAATTCCCAGCCCTGGCTGGTGCAAACCCATATACCGAACTGCAATGCAACTAGGAGTGATCAAGATGGCATGGTGCTGAAGGTGCTTGCCTCCCAGGGAGGCCCCCAGTTTGGTCCCCACCTCACATGTCCCCACGTCCACCTCTATGAACTGAACCCATGTCACTACTAACGATGTACAACTATGAAGACTACTCTGGGCCCTTCCCCCTTCTCTCTCTCCCCCTTACCTTTCTCTTTCCTCTCAAACAATAAAATAAATATGTATATGTATATATATATGAAAAAATACTAGTAGCATTTATCAAGTACTGACATGAGTCAGATACTATTTCAGTGTTTTTTTGCATTTACACTCATTTAATCTTTACAATGACTTAGCCCTCAATACAAACTATGGTAAGTTTTAATATCATGCCTATTTCACAGATGCAGAAATGGAAGCATGGAGAAGTTCAGCACTCTGCTTAAGGTCACACAGCTAGTAAATGGCAGAGCTCGGTTTGGAACCCAGATGAATACCGTAGTTTTAAAACCATCTGCCAGGATGCCAGGATGGCTAAGTGGGTTAAGCGCTCACCTTGCAGCCCCAGGATCTGAGGATTGAATCCCGGCCTCAGCCTGTGAAGACCCATTTGCTGAACTGAGGTGTGCCCCCAGTTCAGTTCTCAGCAGGGCAAGCTTCCTATGAGGGAGGCCTTCGTTCAGCTCCTGCCCCAGGCGTGCTTTCCATGTTAAAGGCCCCCAGCTTGTGGGAACACGCCTCCACGCGGGGGGCCCCAGCCAGTTCCTGCCCTGCGAGGCCCCATGCACACCTATGGAATGAAATTCTAGAAAAATAATGATGTGCAACTATGGGAACTGCTCTGGGCCCTCCGCCTTCTCTCTGTCTCTCTGTTTCTGCCTCTCTCTCTCTCTCTCTCTCTCTATCTATCTATCTATCTATCTCTCTCTCTTTCTCTCTCTCTGTCAAAAATAAAATAAAATTAAAATAAATCTTTAAAAAATAAAAACAAAGCCATCTATCAGTCACTACACTCTACTGGACCCAGTGACATGTTTGCTGTGAAAACTCGGCATTTTGTGACTGTACTAAGAACTTCACTCAACATTCTTGTCTTCCATTTATCACAGTTCATGAGCCACATATCACACAATACCTTATAGAGGAATCCACCAGAATTAGAATTAATTCTTCCTCAAAAAAATAGAGGGAAAAATCACTCTTCTTCTTCCATTTAATTGGAGTAGTAGAAGACAATCACAATGTGTGTTGTTGAAGCATAAAAAAAAAAAAAAAATGGGTGAGTGAATGAAGTTTGGAGAACGGAGGAAGGTCAGGCTGCCCTGATCCTAAGTCCTTATCTTACAGCTAATATTGTGTCTGACTAAGCCAGGGAAAGCGCCAGTCTCTGGGCTATGCAGCAGCCTGCATAAGAGCCGGGTTGTTTGCACAACCTCCAGGATGACTACAAAGCTATTTCAGGAGATTATGGGCGGCTCCATCTCCACCCCCAACATCCACTGGCCACATCTGCTTTCATAACCACAAGTCAACTCATGTCCCCCATCAACAAGGGGCCATACTAATAATTCTGCAATCCCTCTGTTTTATACCATTACTTAGACTAAGCGTATCACTGGCTAAAGCTTAGACTATCCTGTTTGTGTGGGATTGTTAAGAAGATAAACAGGATGTAAAAACTTATTTCATGAGTGTCAACAACCACAGAAATGGCCAGTGTTGACCGAGTGGGTGAGTTGCCCCCACCAGGTGCCCACCACCCCTGCTCCCAGAAGTGCTGTGCATTGGCCAGTCAGCCCCTCTCTGTTAAAAATTATACCCTCTGCTCTCAAAGGCTCCCATAACAGTGATGTCTGGTTACCACTTTCTCTCCAATCCTGGAGTGCCAAAAGAAAGAAAATAAACAGGGAAACAGGCTTGCCACATTGGCGATGCTGCCAACCTCTGATCCTCCAGCAATTGCCATTGTGATGGTCTTTGGGACAAGCTGGGTGGGCCCCTGGGGCCTCGAAGAGCTGTCCTCTGTGTAGACAAATGACCGCTGTTCTCTCCACCCACAGCCCGGGGGTCGGCCACAGCCTCCCCAGAGGTGCTCCCGTTTCCTGGTGCACAGTCCCCAGAGCACTGCTGTTGTTCATTACAAAAGGGGACAAGCAGGACAACTGCCATGTGGACGCCCAGGCTCAGCCTCCTCAGCCCTGCATAGCACCTTCGCTGCAGCCTGGGGCCCCAACTGGCTGTATACATTTACACGTGACTTTAATCGGAACGTAGACGTACAGCCCAACTCTTGGCCTGGGCGGGCGTTGCTCAGCCCCCAGAGCCGTGTCTCCCTCACGTGGGCATTCAATAAGCATTGTTTGATGGCCATCTTTTCTGTCAAGCCTACCAGCTTCTATTGTCATCTTCAACAATGATGGCCCTTGAAGGCTGTTTCCTCCTCCCCAAAAAGTACAGAGCGAGCTGAATATCATATTCCAGAACTTTCTGTGTGTCCATGGTCCCCTCGATCCTCCCTTTAAGGGTCCTCAGTGTAACTGCAGGCTCAGGATCGGATTCCTTGGAAAATGTTTTTAAAGAGAAATGTAAGCAGAGTCCAGAATCATCCTGAAAATCATCCCCCAACACCCCCGCCCAGCCCATTTTTGTCCGTGCAGGGGAGGGGGTGGGGAGGACCTGGAGGAGCATTCAGAGCTACCAGAGCTTCACCCAGATTCATTGCAAAGGGTTTGATCCAATCACATGCTGAGGAAGAACTCCCGGGGAGATGAATGTCGTTACAAATTTCGCCCTCAACATGAAACACCAGTGATTGTTTATTAAATTGCTCTTCAAAGAGAAAACACTGGCAGGCAAATATCATTAAAATGGAAGCAAAGGGAAATGCTGTAACCTCCAACATGGCGCTTTTCTCCATTAACCCCAGACCAAGAAGACCCCTGGAACGGCCAGTAAGAACTTCTGGCCCTGAGCCCCATCAATTACCTTCATCTCAGCCCAGGGAGGGGTAACATAAACCATCCAATTTAAGTACTTCCAAACATCACCATAAGAAAAAAGACCCCAAAAGCCCTTAACCTAACTCCACTGTCTCAATTGCTATTGAGGACAAATTGCATTATCCATGAGTAACATTAAAACATAAAAGACATACCCTCCAGTGAAAACCTTGCACAACTTTCTCAAGTAAGCAGAATTAATCACAGGGAACAATTACCCCAGTCTGAATATTTATGACATAACAGAAAGCCCATTTAAAATACTCAGTGGCTCATAATTTTTACAAGAACCACAAGAAGAGGGAAAAGGCACGCTAAGTTTATGATGGAAAAGAAAAAAAAATGTTCAGCTACTTTCTTAACCCCCCTCTCCATTTGGTGCCTTCCACACATCTGATTTTTCTCTCCCCTCCAGAATCCCCATACCTTTCACCATCAACCTCACTATTGGGACCATTGGACAGCAATGGGAAGATGGGACATGCTGATGGCATTAGTAGACTCTGTTCCCCACAGTCCTGGAATCCATTCCAGGTGTTTCCACCTTCCCCCAACCTACCCACTTTCCAGCCACCCTATAGCAGGCATTTGCTTGTTGAAATGGAAATGACGCTGAACTGTGAGTCATGGTTCTGGTTCTACCAGAAACCCGTGTGTGATCCAGGTGTGACCCACAGTATGCTCATCCATAAGGCTTTGGGCTGGAGAACTCTAGGTTTCCTTCTGCTTCTGTGAATACATGAATTCCATGATTCAAGCAGATCCTTGATAGACAGATTCATTCATTTACACATTCATTTGTTCCTTCATCTCACAAGCATGTATTGAGTGGTGAGTGCCTGCCAGGCACTGTTCTGAGTGCAATAGTAAAGCAGTGAACAGATAGAGATGACTCTTCTGTCCTCACACAGCTTACACTCTAGTAGGATAAATTAGACAATAGCCAAGTAAATAGGAAAAACAGCCTAATTTCAGGCCATACATTCTGTAAGAAGGATAAAGAAGACATGCCCAGGGGTGAGGTTAGAGCTATGCTAGGTAGCTTAGCCAGTAGCTTCAATGAAGTCAGGGAAAGCCACCCAAATTGTAAGCTATTATGCACAGGGAGTAATAAAGAACCTTCAAGTTACTTTCAATGTTTCAGAAAGTTCCATAGAAACTGCACTCTGCCTATGTGCTAACTAAAATGATTCCTAGCTTTGGCTAGAAATACAGCCACTGGGTATGATATTACTGAACATCTCTTAATCAACCGAACTAGTGATCCTGAGAAACTTAATCTAATTGAAATAAAGAAAAATGAATTGTAATTTAATAAGTTATTTGGTAGCCATGAGTGATAAATATTTGAGATGAAATATTTGAGATAACCAAAGTCTATAAGACTAGATCTGTTTCCAGAATGGATCTTGAAGGTGTTATTATCCAAGAGAAAAACAATACTGTTGTTTTGGACATAGCTGATTCTTAATCATGTAATAACCGGTTTCTCTCCTTCCAATAACCAAAAATTATTTGTCCGTGATTTACCATGATTCCACGAGAGACTGAGGAGGGACAGAGGAAATACATTTGATGACATTTCAGTTTTGAAAGATCTTCTTTTGAGGACAATGGTAAGAGAAGAAACTAAAACTGTTAGTTTAAATAAAATGTAAGAGCAACACTCAGTTGCTATTGCTCATTCTTTTCATGTTTTCTCACTTCTTTAGGAATGCTAACATTCATACAACAACTGTCATTAAGAAATGTTGTATATCTTTGCTAGATGCCAGAAACACAAAATGAATACTGTGCCATGTCTGCTTTCAGGTTGCTACTGGTCTACTGGCCCTAAGAGTAAAGTAAATAATGTAGATGTAATACACACTTGAAATATGGGTCAGGTCTTACATTGTATTAGTCAGGATTATGCTGTAGCAGCAAACACTTCCAAAGTTTATTTCTCACTCATGCCACATGTCCACTGAGAGTTAGCAGGAGGTGTGGAGAATGGCAGGCAGAAAATAGGAGAAGAGGGGAGTCTATTCTTTATAAATACTCAGGTATCCAGGTGGACAAAGCAGCCACCATCTTGAATATTATCACGCCAGAGAGAAATGAAAACTCTGGAGTATCTGAAACAGGAGACTAAAGCGCTAATTAGCACAGGAGATGGTAAGATAGCTCAGCAGTTGAGTGCTTGCCTCGCAATCATGAGGTCCAGGGGCTCCATTCCCGTCCCTGACCCCCTGCGTAAATCCACATGTTGAACTGTGGGTGGCATAACTGATAACTGCCAGGATGACTCAGAGATGAAGGTTCTCACCTTCCATGCAGGAGGCCCCTGCTTCGGTTCCCGCCCCACATGGCCCCACATCTACCTGTGTGGAATGAAACCACGTCACAACTAATGATGTACAACTATGGAGATTACTCTGCCTCCCCTCTTCTCTATCTCTCTTCCTTCTCTTTCTTTTTTTTCTTCTCCTTCTCCTTCTTTTTTTTCTCTCAAACCAATAAAATAAAAATAGATAAATAAGAAAGCTTTTAGCACAGAAGTGGCATGTGTTGGTTTTTATCATACCTCGCTGTTCAGACTAGTCTCAAGCCCCCCACCCCCCCACACACACACACAAGGGAGCAGAAAATGGAATCATCCATGAACCCAGTAAGGGAGAGAACTGGAAATATTTCATGAACAGCAATAACAATTATTATAGCTATAAAAGAGCCAAAGACCTGGTCACTGGTTTCAAGAAACTTTCCTGCTAAAACAAAATTTGTTTCATCAACAAAGAAACTAAAAGTTCTGCCTTCTCCTTAAAAGGCAAGTTTAACAATGCCTTGGGGAAGTATAATTATTTAGTTATTTACATCATCATGTTGAAACCTCCTGTTTAATTGGAAAGCATGCCCTCTACTTGCCCTCCACTTCTATTATCAGTTTGGTTAGATAACTGACTAAGCAGAGAAAGGTCATTCAACATCTATGGGAATGCAGGGGGTGTCATTCCAAATTTTCCTTAGCCAGCAGCCGTCCTGACTTCTCAGTCTAACTGGACTTAGAATTGCTGAATCTCTTATTTAAGACTCAATATAAAAGAAAAGAAAATATTGCTTTGGGAGATAACAATGTTTTGATTTCTAAGTGGCATTGGGGTAAACTTTTTCTACATGTGTCCCCAAAACCACCATAACTATGACTAATAAATTGAGTAGCAATTCTCTTGACATACAATGGGGAAAAGAATGTCTTTATGATCTTACCTACCCTGTAGGATAAAACACCCAGCCTTCATGTCCAGTCTTCAAAGACTGGACCAACTGCCCTCTCTTACTTCTTTTTCACACTCAACACACCCTTTACCTGAAACTTCTCTCACTAATGACTTCATACTTGCTATATATAATAGCTTTTTTCATGTTTGCCATTCTATACCACTGCATGTCTGAGGATTATCCTGCAGCCAAACAAATAGGCATGAGGACCCGTCAGACTTGAGTCCTAGGTGAGATTTGAACTTTTTGACATCCAGGTTCCCTCATCAGAAAATAGGGATAATATGAGGGCCTATCTTACAGGTTTCTTATCAGGATTAAATGGAATAATATATGTGAACAATCTGACAGTTCATGGCACATGGCAAGCCCTCACCATTTGCTCACTGACATTCTTATGGAGGTGATGGTGGTGGTAATCATTATTCCCTTCTCTTTCTCCTTTCTACTCCTTCTGTGATACATGATTTCCAGGTGTTCATTTAAAAACTTCGATTGTATTCTTGCCCCATGCATCAGATTGTATTCTTGCCCAATGCATCAGACCTTCAATGTTCTTCTCCTGTGTTCCCATGGGCATCGAGTAGTTCAAATCCACATCATTTCTCACTGGACTATTGCAACAGCCTTTTGGGCAGCACCCCTAGAGGAATCATCTCTCACTCCAGGGTATTCCTCACATTCACTCAATTCAGGAGCAAAACACCTTGAAAACTTTCAAACGTGGAAGTGTCCTGCTCCAAACCTTTTCAGAGTTCCCTGAAACTACAGTGAGAAGAGTTGTCTCTGTGATTCCTCTTCTTGTAAGTAGGTCCTTTGTGATTCCCCTCAATTGTCATCTCCTAAGTGCTACCTGGCAGCCTCCCCAGATTTGATCCAGATTTTATTATATTTGGCCAACTTTCTACACAGTTTGTGGTTAGGGTTGTAGAAATGTCTTAAATTTCATTTACTATGAAGTTATGCTATTTTTCAGCGGTATTGGTTAGAAAAATTTTAGCTGAAACTAGTACAAAACACCCATTCAACTGACTTGCGCTGATGAGGGGTCATATTATGTCCTATATCAGGAAGGACATGGAAGTTGAGTGGCTTCAAGGCTGGTTAATGTGGTGGCTTACCAATGTCATTAGGGACCTGGGTTCTTGGCAAGTTTCCATTGCACCATCTTTAGGCAGCCATATTGATCCCATAGTTGCAAGAAAACCACACTAGACACAGCACTATCCAAGGGCCAGTGTTGCTAAGCATTATCATCTCCATTGCATAGATAAGGTCAGGCAGGTTTAGTGACCTACCCCAGTCACAGGGCTATTAGCAGTAGAAACAGGATTTGAACTCAGGTTTATCTGACTCCAAAGTCCATGGTCATAAATACCTGCTTCTACTTTTCTCCAGAATGAGAAACTGGAAACTGAAGAGCAGAATTTCAAGGCTTTTACATATACTCCATAGGTTGACTGGCCACTCACTAAGTTCCTAAAAGGAAAGAACATTTAGAAATGTTGCTCATTAATTAGAGACTCTCACACTATCATCAAGCATGATCAGCTATTGCCACAATTCCCAAAAAAACATCAATAATGTGATTACATTATACAAGTATTTTTAAATTTCTTAATCTTTAATTTCTAATCAGAACACAGATTCAGCCAATGATTTCACATAATAGTTCATGTACGTGATATGAACATATGCATGTATGTGTCTACATACTCATTTATATTCATATACAGTTTGTGTGTATATAAATTGATGAGTCCACTAAGGCCCATGTTATGAATCCTGTCAAAACTTACACAGCTAGGAAGCTATTGAGGGCCATTTCTTCGGGCTGTGTAAACTAGCAAATTACTTTCATTCAAAGGACATCACAGCAGAATCTCATCAAGGTTAGTCTAAGTGACACAATAACCATGTCCTATCAGACAAAGGAGCGCACTGAAGGAGCATATTTCACACTGGCCTCCTCGCCTGGCGTGGTGTGGCAGGAGTTCTTGCACATGAGCTCCTTCTGGCCTCCAAGGACCAGTCCACCCTCCACATCTCCATCGAGCTGGGCACCACAGGTGATGAGTAAGCAAGCAAAGTCTTCCTTAAGTGCTGAAAGAGAGGAAGCCGAAATGGCTCAGAGGGTTCAGCGCTCCCCTTGCAGCCCCAGAGTCCAAGGATCAAGTCCTGGCCCCAGTCTGTGCAGACCCCTATGCTGAACTGGGGTGTGCCTCCCACGCGGAAGGCCCCCAGTTTGGTCCCCATCCTGTGCAGCCCTGGGCTCACATGTACGGAATGAAACTGTATCAAAAAATAATGACGTACAGCTATGGAGACTGCTCTGGGCCCTCCACCTTCACTCTCTGTCTCTCTGCCAAAACAATAAAATAAATCTTCTTTTAAAAAGTACTGAAATACTTTTACAGATGAAGTTTGACGTATTTATTTATAATATCTAGCTTCCAAGAAAATCACAAAATAAGTGAAGTTGTGAACAACCTCCCAACACAGACACACACATGCTGACACGCACACTTGTCTCCCACCAGCCTGAATTACATGACCAAGAGCTGGCGAAGCAAAGGACTCTAAATAACTCGGGTCTACTCACAAGGACAGGTGACGAAGTATGTCAGACTCCTTCCAGTGTGTGTCCCGACTCACTGGAAGGCTGGGACACCCACTCCCCAGCTTACTCAGCCCTGAGGTCCAGCCGTGGCACCCAGTTGGCTTTGAGAAACCACGCAGCCCCCATTTCTGATATTTCCTTCTCTCTTTCTGCACCTGGAAACTCAAGACAGCCTGTCCCAGACTAAATTAAGCAATCAGGTTAGGAACCTAAGCCCTGGGGGACACCTGGCTTGCCTTCCGCCCAGTGACCCTGATTGCTGAGTCTATGTATCAGGGGTCCCCTGGCTGTGCGAACGTCAGCATCAGGCAGCATTTCCTGAAATGAAAAGTTGCTGAGCAAAGGCCATCCAACGACGTTCGGTGACACGAGCTCCTCAGTACGCAGGCCTGTCATTCCTTCTCCACTTAATTGTCTCTGAGGAAACCTCAGGTTAGGGGTGCAGGTTCCCACCACATGCACGGCCCAGCCTAGCCCCGAAGTGCACTCTGTCCCCTGGCTGAGCCTGACACACGTGCATTGTGTGCTTTGCTCTGCAGTTCCTGGTAAGACACCATGTGCACCTGCACATGCACTCTCACAGCTGTGAGGGGTTCGGAAGACAGGGACGGGCACAGCGGTGACCTGAGGCACCCGCACTGCATCTGAGAAGACAAGCGCCCAGAACCATGCAAGCTCCAGGGATCCTCAGAGAAACCCCAGAACCTCCATAATCCCTTTCTCAGCACCCACATGCGCTGACATGTGTTAACAGCAGGGATTACTCTGCTTTAGACTCCGCTTTACCTCCTCCCTGTCCAGATGGTCAGGGGACAGGTTCCCCGGCCTAACTGGCATCAGGTTTCACTGAAGGGAACCTGGGCTGGCTGGAGCCCAGAGCCCCGGAGCTGGAAGGTAGTAGGTCTCTCTGGAAGCCAGAGTGTCCTCCTGTGGGGTTCCCTTGCAAGCCTTTCACCTCCCTCGCCACATGTTCCTGGTTTTGATCTGGAGCTCCAGAACAACCTTGATGCCACCCAAAGGAACAAATGTCATATGGTGACCAGATTTTAACATTGGTAAAGCGGGACACCATTGACCGGGGGGAGGGGGTTCTTGATTAAAATCTTGGTCTATCTCCCGCTGTTCCCTAGCTTGTTGTGCATTCTTTCCAAAAATCAGGAGTTTTTTAAAACGCTGCGGGACGCGGGACAAATTGTTAAATATCGGGACTGTCCCGCCAAAAGCAGGACGTCTTGTCACCTTAGAAAACCATGGAGGGAAGGAGAGCAGAGCAGCAGGGGTTTCTGCTTCCTGGTTCATTAAACTCGCGAGTGCCAGTCCACTACCTCTAAACCAGAGTGGCTCAGGATGCCAGGATAGTGCTGCAGCTGAGCACTGGCCTCACAATTGCAAGGTCCAGGGTTTGATTCCCAGCCCTGGCCCCTGCAACCCCATAGGCTGAACTGCAGTGCAACAGGTAACCAGCAGGATGGCGTGGTAGTGAAGGTTCTCACCTCCCAGGCAGGAGGCCCTCGGTTCAGTCCCCACCCCACACAGCCCCACGTCCATCTGTGTGGAATGCAACCATGTTGCAACTAATGATGTGTAACTATGGAGACCGCCCTGCCCTCCACCCCATGCCTCTCTCTCTTACCTTCTCTCAAACAATTAAAAATAAAAAAAAAATTAAATTAAAAAAAAATTTTAAATGGAGCAGCGTGTGGCAAGCATGGTACACAAGCTTCATCTTCCGTGCTACCTGCATTTCACTGGTAGTAGCTTTCTTGTCATAAGAAAGCTTCTGAGGCTGAATTCAATCTGCAGGAAGGAGATCTGTTATCCTTTACTAACTTTATTCATGGATGAGATTGTGAAAAAGGCAAAATTGTAACATAGATGCCACGTACATAGCACCCATCTGGGAGTCAAAGTGCCAAACATTTGAAGCCTGAGTATACCACTTACCGGCTGTGTGATCTGGACCAAGGTACTTAACCTCTCTGAGACTCAGAAAACCTTATCATGGGGAAGCCAGGATGGCTCAGCGGGTTAAGCACTCGCTTTGCAGCCCTGGGGACTGAGGATTGAATCCAGGCTCCTGCCCATGTGGACCCATATGCTGAATTGGGGTGTGCTTCCCATGCGGGAGGCCCCCAGCCCAGTTCCCACCCTGTGTGGCCCCTGCCCACTTGTGTGGAATAAAACCATGTCAAAAGCTGATGACGTACAACTATGGAGCCTGCTCTGTGCCCTTCCCCTTCTCTCTGTCTCTGTGAAAAACAATAAAATAAGGCTAAATAAATAAATAAGTAAATAAACGCCTTCTCATGAAGTGGGACCTGTACTTGAAATTATCGTGAAAGAGATACGTTTTCCCATCAACAAAACATCAAAACCCCTGCCCTGAGAGGCAGTGGTTGTTCCACAGGCCTGAAACTAGGTGAATACAAGACTGTCCATTGCTCATGACTGTGATGTGGGTGGATGGCAGGACAACCTCCAGAGCAATGTCCTTACAGAGGGAAGGTTTACGGGGAGCCAGGCCATGAAAACAAATAGATGAGAAGTGAACACCAAAGTACGCAGAGTTAGGGACAAGAGTGACCCATGTAGCTCCAAGTGGATGGTGCGAGAGCTGAGCCCCGGAGTCTTCCAGCCAGAGTGGAAATGGCCATAGTGGTTGTTTCACAGGGTTCCAGGAGGGTATCCAGGGCACCTCCAGGGCCGGATCACGCAGGCTGGCCCCGGGCAGATAGACGTAGCATACGGACTTCCTTTCTCCTAGCCTTCACCCGCCCCTTCGCACTGCCAGGGTCCCCACAGTGCTGGGCCCGCTGCTTTCCACGACAGGGAAAGACCATGAGCGCCAAAGGGCATGAAAAGTTAGGAGCGCCACCCTCCCGGTGGCTGCTTGTGACCCTCGGGCCCCTCCCTTCGATTCTTCCAGGGTCTCTTTGCCTGTTCAGGAACCGTGTTCAAAAGTGCGCCCCTCCCTCTGGCAGGGCAGCGCAGGCCTGGCTAAGCGGCTCTCCACGGCAGCAGACGGCATGGGCTGTGTGACTGAGCAGTTCCACACACAGCTGGAGCAGAGGAGTTGGGGAGGGGACAAATCGCCAAGAGAAAGGGACACGAAGATTGATCGGAGGACCCAGCCAGGGCAGCTCCCAGAGCAGGGCTTCAGAACAGAGAAGAGGCCGGGGACTGGGGCCCACCCCTGTGTGGGGGAAAAGGCTCAGGAAACGTGCAGGACCAAAGCGTGTCACAGCGAAAACGTGCAGCCCTGTTGGATGTGTCTCTTGATCCAGTGACAAACTGTGTGTTTACCATTTGGTAAAAAAGACGCATCAGCTATGAGCACAGAAATCACCACTCGCTGCTTTTCTGAAATACTGAAAAAACTAGTAAGAGAGGCGCCTCTATGATTGGCAAAAAGTAGAAATTGTGGCATATTTAAAAATAATTGTAGTTGGAGTGCATTGTAAGAAAGTACTGGAACTTCCATCATGGAAGCACAATGTCAGGAATATTCTTGAATGGAAATCTGCCCATAAATGTGTATTATTTATTGCTTTTTATTGTGAAACCAAATATGGTGTGATGTGGGAGAGAAAGGGAGGAAAGGAAGGAACGAAGGAGTGAGAGATGGTTTCTACATACAAAAGGTTTGTATTCGTTGAGGAATTGGAGCACACACACATGAAACCGTTAGTCAATGAAATACACCCGTAATTTCCTGGTGTAACAAAGGGGCAAGTTGTGTGATACAAAGCTGTCCAAGAAGACCTGAGGAGCTGGTGGTTGGGGGCCAGCTCTGGGAAAAGGAGACTTCTCCTAAGTCCTGAAGTTCTGAAGAACAAACCTCACCTGAGAATCACTGACCACGGGGCGTCCATGACAAGGACCTGCAGGGTGTCCGTGAGCCCTCAGGATTACACACACATGGTGCCTCTTGTAGTTTCTGGGGAGAAAGCTTCTCTCTTCTATTTGATTCTAAACAAGTCCTTGACCCACATTGTGAAAGAACAAATGAATTACAAAAATAATGAGGATTGTGTGGGGCTGGGGAAAAAGAGGGATAATTATTATACAAGGAACAAAGCATTCCTGTTATGAAGTAGGTTATGTAGGGCAGCGATCCCCAACCTTTTTGGCACCAGGGAAGGGTTTCATGGAAGACAATTTTTCCATAGACTGGGGTGGGGGTGGGCAATGGAGGGGGGATCATTTCAGGATGATTCAAGTGCATTATGTTTATTGTGTACTTTATTTCTATTACATTGTAATAGATAATGAAAATTATACATCCCACCATAATGCAATCAAACCTCTCTGCTCCTGTTCATCTGTATTTGCAGCTGCTCCTCAGAGCTAATATCACCACCGCAGCTCCACCTCAGGTCATCAGGCATGAGATTCTCATAAGGAGCACACAACCTAGATCCTCATATACACAGTTCACAATAGGGTTCCCGCTCCCATGAGAATCTAATGCCGCTGCTGATCTGATAGGAGACAGAGCTCAGGTGGTAGAGCAATGTGGAGTAGCTATAAATATGGATGAAACTTTGCTGGCTTGCCTGCCACTCACCTCCTGCCTGTTGTGCGGTCCAGTTCCTAACAGGCCATGGGTCAGTACCAATCCATGCATGGGGATTGGGAACCCCTGATTTAGAGGGTGACTTTCAGGTGGAATGGGGGGGTTGGGGCAGAGAATAGAATGTGTGAGGTAAAAGTGAATTATGAAATATTGTACAGAATTTAGACTTGAGCACCGTAACTAATGAGAAGGGATATGACGAGACCCATGTTTATGGAAGCTAACTGATCGTAGTAAGCAGAAGGGTAGCCGGGACAGAAGGAAGTTGCCAAATGCAACTACATGGCCGCACCTGAATTGCTACAGTTTGTTTCTCTAAAACTCTGGTGTACTAGCATTTTCTTGTTGCTGTTTATTACGCATAACCCCAGCTGCATGCTAGAAAGAGGGGCCCACCTCCCGCAGAAGCCCTGTGATTTTGCAAAGCCTAAGGGCTTTGGGTCCGTGCATGGTTTTTAGGCTGTTGTCTCTCAGCCTCAGATCTGTTTGCGCCCTGCTCTGTGCTGCTGGGGCCGGATGGTGAAAACCACATTTCTGCTTGGCCATCTGCTCTGTGTTAGGTTCCACCAAGAGGGGACTCATAGGGAGGCTGCCAGGCTGGGGAGGAGGAAGGAGTCGCTCCTTCACATCTGTGCCCTACCCTGGTGAGAGCCAGCCCAGCACACTGCCACACTGTGGCCTTCCAGTAGTCAGGTCCCTCCCAGAGCAGCAGCTGAACCCAGCCAACCGTTTTTCCAGCTTGTAGAACCCGTTGCGTCACACCCCCAGCCTCAGCGACGCCGGTGGCTTCAGCACAAGTTTGGGGCTCAGCTCCTCAGACCCCTCCTCCAAGTCCAGAGAGCTCAGCTCCACAAGGCCCACCTTCAAGCTTGGAGGTTTTCATGATTCCAAGTCCTTTCCTAACTTCCACCAGTCCTAGTGGTGGTAGCTTCGCCCTGCAATTGCTTCCTCTGGGACACTTTGTGCTACTCTTTGCCATTTTGGTTAATGGGTCAATAACCTTATTCTAAGTAGCAGTTCTTTTTTATTTTATTTTATTGTTTTTGAGAGAAGGAGAGACAGAGAGACAGAAAGAGCAAGAGAGAAGGGAGGGGAAGTGCCGAGAGCAGTCTCCATTAGTTGTACATTATTAGTTGTGACATGGTTTCATTTCACACAGGTGGATGTGGAGCCACACAGGCCAGCGGTTATCAGTGTGCTTGCACCGGCTGGGGCCAAGCATTGAACCTCAGACCTCATGATTGCAAGACAAGCACACAACTGCTGAGCTCTCCCGGCATCCCCCCAGGTGGCAATCCTTTACATTGAGTTCTATTTTTTGAAATCACTGGTGTCGTTTCTGTCTCCTGCCTGGACCCTGAACTCAAAGGCAAACCTGAGCATTCTGGTGGAAGAGCACCAACTTGCTCGGCATCAGGGAAGAAGGTGAAGTTGCAAAGCAATCCAGCAGAGATGCTGCAGGAAGCAGCGAGGGAGGAGAAGGGGCGTTGGCAGACAGGCAGCTTAGAGGGCACCCGGGGGCAAAAGGACAGCCCTGCCTGCCAGCCCCTCCTCCATTCTTCCTCCCAACCCTCGTGTGAAGTCTACTCCATCTGTACACAATAGGAGGAGAATTGGGAGGATTGCTAGTCTTAATGATCTTTAGAGAAATTTAGAACATTGTTCATTTTTATACTTCTAGGAACTGATCGTAATCCTCATCATAGCTGTTGAGAAAAAGCTAAACGAGCCTTTGATGAGCAAAATGAGTTTTTGTCCGGCTGGTCTTCAAAGCAACAACTGCCCCAGTATTCCTAGAAGTCATATCACTTTTCTACTAATGAAAATAAATTGTTTTTCTTATCACTCTCTGTTCATTTTAAGGCAGAGAGAGATGTTATTGCTCATGACTTGCTCATCAGTTTGGGGTCACATGGAAGGAGAATTTTTATGTCTTTCACTCAGAGATGAGAGATCTCTTTTAAAATATTTTTTTTAATCTTTTAAAATTCCTCCTAAGGATGTTACAGCTCACAAAGTCTCATAACTTCTTATAGTGTCTATTTTACCATTCAAGGAGACCATTTATTGAGTTGATTTCTTGTGTTATATCTCAGCTTTAATAAGCAATGTCTTTGAGTTTATTTATGCCCTCCATACTTTATTATCATCTAGCTGTGTGTCAGGAAGTCCAGGATAGTGGCTTTTGATGAACTGTGATTTAAGGCAAAACCACAGAGGGCGGGGAGATGGACGACAGATGATCTTTGATGGTCACAGCCTGCCCAGGGGCAAGCTTATTAATCTCTTAGCTCCTGCTCCCAACCCTCATACGGGTCTTTATGGAGTCCTTACGGGCCCCCTGGCACACTACCCTAGGCAAGGCGGGAGAAATTTATAGGAATCAGAGCTCATAGTAACAGCGAGAACAACTTTAAGAGGCAGTTCGTTCAGCCAAATTAAAAATAAAGCTTTTCGAGTTCTTCCCTGTTCCTGGAAGTAAGTCTCCATTTTCACTGAGTTCAAGAAATTCAGTACAAATCGAATTCTTAAGTTCTCTAGTCAGGCTAATAGTAATTAGTGTCTAGCAATACGTAGCTGTATTATGTGCCAGGCATTGTGCTCAGCACGTTATATGTATTATCTCTCATTTCATCCTCCCAAGATACCGAGAGCCAGGTGTTACTGCCCACATTGCACAAACGAGGAAATGGTAGTTGCCGGTGGAGGAGGTGAAACTTTCCAAGGTGTCAGCTACCAAATTATGTGGCCAGCGTTTAACCCAGGTCTGTTAGATTCAGTAGCGTTTGTTCTTACCCACAATGGTATCAAGATGATCTGCTTCTGGTTGTATAACTATGCAACCAGTTACACGCGGGGCACAGTTTGGCCTTACATTTCACTTAAGAAGCAAAAATCTGAGAAGACAAACTTTTTTTGGTATGGTATATTGAAATCACTGCAGAAATTCAGTTCAGAGAGCTATGTGTTGGAGCATGGGGACGGTATTACCAAGAAGGGTTGGTAGAACCCCCAAAGACTTCAGAGGCCCTGGGCTCTGCTTCACCCTACCATGGATTGCTACCTGGACTAGATATGCGGCCATCATGAACTGACAATGTGGATCTTTTTACATAATAAAAACTAGCTGGGAATGCCAGAATAGCTCAGGTCCAGGGTTCAATTCCTGGCTCCAGCCCCTGCAAACCCAAATGCTGAACTGTGGTGCAGCTGGTAGCCACGGGGATGGCTCAGTGGTGAAGGTTCTCACCTCCCATGCGAAAGGCCCCTGGTTCAACTAATGATGTACAACTATGGAGACTACTATGGGCCCTCCCCCTTCTCTCTCTCTCTCTCTCTCTCTCTCTCTCTCTCTCTCTCTCTCTGTTTCCCTCACCTTCTCTCAAACAACAAAATAAATCTTTAGAAAAATAGCTGGTGAAAAAATGAGAAGTAGCCATTTATTTGAATACTTTTTAATTGAACATCAACTATGTGCCAGGAACTATGCAAAGGATATGGCAATAAACATGACAGACCTCTCACCTCTACAGAGCTTCCTTCAGGTCAAATGGACATGTGGTGGAAGTGGGGATTGGTGAAGCCTTTGTGAGAGCGATTTCTCAATGTATCATTTTTTTTAAGTATATTAAAATGCACCTGCACTCTTTCTATGGTTTTCCTCTTTTCTCTCTTCTTTCCTTCCTGAACATTTTACCTTAAAACCACCAATGGTGGGGAGAGAGGCTGTGAGGGGCCGTGTGGGTGGCCCCATGGGGACTGTGGGAGCCTGAGAGGGTGAGGGAGCTCTCTCCACGGGGGGCCACTACCCTAGCACAGGGAGTCAGAGCCTGGGGGAGGTAAGAACACCCACATGGAGGCAGCAGGATGAGGAAGGTGTCCATACATGGAGGGGAAAAAAGAAGAACGATATGTGCTTATTCTTTGATACAGCAGAATCCGATCTTAAAAAATATTTTAAGGAAGTAAACAGCCAGTGGAGATGTGACAAATATCTACGTGCAAAATTGTTGCTTACAGAGTTATTTATAACAGCAAAAGTTTAAAAACAACTCAAATGACCACCCAGATGACAAACAACTAGAGAGCCCAGACTTACACATATAGATATTTGTTAAAATGGTAAAGATGACATGGAAAGTCATTTTGGAAAAGAAAAGCAATGCAGAGATCATTGGAAAAAGAAATGAAGTTAAATCCCAATTTTACACCATTCACAAATATCACTTCCTGATGGCCTATACACTTAACTGTGAAAGACAAAACTTTAAAATGTTAGAAGAAAATAAGAAGAAAGGGAGAAGCCGGGATGGCTCAGTGGGTTAAGCGCTCACTTTGCAGTGCCGGGGACCAAGGATCGAACCCCGGCCCTGGCCCATGCGGACCCACATGCTAAACTGGGGAGTTTTTTTAATTGTCAAAAACAATAATAAAAAAAAAAAGAAGAAAGATCTTTATGGATTTAAAGTGGGGAAAAGGGGATCTCAAGACATAAAATCCCCAATCTTAAAGAAAAGAAGTGATAACTTTTGCAACATTAAAATTAAGAACTACTTTTTTCATCAAAATACCCTGTAATGTGAGTGAAAATACAGGTCAGAAACTGAAAGACAATGTTTACAATATTTATAACTGACAAGGAATTCCTCGAAAAAGTTAAGGATAAGACAAACAACCCAACAAGCAAACAGGCAAAAGATATGAGTGGGTATTTTACAAAGGAGAAAACAAATGAGGAGTATTAAGCAGAGAAATGCAAATTAAGCCGTGCAGATGTACCACTTTACAAACACTATGTTGGCAATTTTTTTTTACCTTGACAGCAACAGGAGCTCATGGGAATGTAATTTGGCACAAATAACTGGAAAAGCAATTGGGCTTAATCACATGAAGTTGAAGGTGTACTGACTTTATGACCCAATGATCCCAGGTGAAGAGTATCCATCCACCCACCGGGGTGGCTTAGGGACAATTTGTGCAGGTGCACCAGGAGGCAGGTACAAGAATGTCCGTAGCCATATGACAGGGCCAAAGAGCATCCCCCCAACAAGTATGTCCTCCTCGGAGAGTCAGAATGTGAACTGATTTGGAAATAAAGTAGTTGCAAGAATAATTGAAGTGAAGATGAGGTCATTCAATATGACTATTGTCCTTACAAGCAGAGAAGAAAGGATACACACACGCGAGGGGAACTCCCTGTGACGATGGAGGCAGAAGTATCAGAGGATGCGTCTACAAGCCAAGGAACGTTGAGAACTGCTGCCAAAGCCAGAGGCTAAGATAAAGCTACGAATACACATTCCCCTCAAGCCTTCAGAGAGAGTGGGGCTCTGCCAACACCTTGATTCTGGGAAGGAATAAGTGTCTGCTGTCTGAAGCCACGCAAATCATGGTAATACGTCATGGCTGCCCTAGGAAACTGATACATCGTATTGTCTCTAGAAGCCAGAAAATGGGACTACACAAATGCACTATGGAATATTCACATAATGAAAAACTACACGGCTGTGGAAATGAATGAACGAGAGCTCCTGGTGTCAGTGTGGAGGTTGACTTATCCTTTCTCACCAATAATGGAAATTCTGATCCCTCCTTGAACCCACTCCAAGTCCCACCCACCGTAACAGCTACTACGTGCAGACTCCTGCCTTGTGCCAGACAACATGCTTGGCTTGTTTACCTCATCCCGACTCCCTACAATAATCCTTTAGGGTAGATACCCGTATGCATGGTTGGCCTTATTGTGAAAAAGAGGAAAGCACTATGCTGAGCCCTTATTTGCCTTAGCCTACATCTGCTGTCCACATCCTTCCTGTCTGTGGCTCAGATCCATGAAAAACGTCCCCATCCCCTGCAAAGTACAGCCAGCTGGACAAATAATACCACTTTGGGGTCTATAGTAACTTGGCCCTTGGTAATCTTTAATTTGCTTTATTTCAACCTTTCTAGTGTTTCTTTCTAAACATCTCAGGTCTAAGGACAGTAGTCCCCCCTCATCCCTAGGAGAAAAGTTCCAAGACCCCCAGTGGATGCCTAGAACTGAACCGTATGTGTGCCTTTTTTTTTTCCTATACATACATACCTGCGATAAAGCTTAATTAATAAATTAGACACAGTAAGAGTTTAACAACAATAGCTAACAATGAAGCAGAACAATTATAGCAATACACTATAATAAAAGTTATGTGAATGATGAGGTTTCTCTGTCTCCCTCTCAAAAAAGCTTATTGTTCTACACTCCCCTTTTCACTTACAGGAACCACTTTACAGCTTCTCTGTGGCATCACTACTCTTGTGCTGTGGGCCATTACTAGATAAAGAAGGGTGACTTCAACACTGGCACTGCCATACCATGACGGTCAGTCTGACAACCGAGAGGCCTCCTAAGTGACTAATGGAAAGGGAGCATCTACAGTGTGGAGTCCCTGGATAAAGGGTGATTCACATCCCAAACCAGACAGCACGAGAATACATCACATGACTCAGAAGGGCATGCAAATTAAACTTATAAATTATTTATTTCTAGAATTTTCCACTTACAGTTGAATCTTGAACAACGCAGGAGTTAGGGGTTCTGACCTCCATGCAGTAAAAAATTTGCATTTAACTTTTCACTTTACTATACTCAGACCTTCGGATCCGCAGACTCAACCCATGTCAGATTGAAAACAGTATTTCCACTCTGGTTGGGAATCTGCTGTTGGGAATACAAAAATACTACTTTTTTTTGAAGATTTATTTTTATTGTTTTTTTGACACAGAGAGAGAGAGAGAAGGGGGAGGGCCCAGAGCAGTCTCCATAGTTGACAGCATTAGTTTTCCATATAGTTTCACTCCACAGGTGGGCACAGGGCTGCGCAGGGCAGGAACTGGGCCGGGAGCCTCCCTCATAGGCCCCATAAGAACTGAACTGGGGACACACCCCAGTTCAGCATATGGGTCCACCTGGGACAGGGCCGGGATTCGATCCTTGGGCTCCAGGGCTGCAAAGCGAGCACTTAACCCACTGAGCCATCCCAGCTTCCCCCCAAAATACTTTTTCTGATCCATGGTTGGTTGGACCTGCAAGTGTGAAACCTGCAGGTTAAAAGGGCCAGATGTATTTATTGAAAAAAATCTGCTGAGGGAACTATGCATCCTGTGAACAATGGTGGATCCACTTACCACTGGGGACAGGCTGCGTTTCCATGTCTTCTCTTTGGCGTTCCTTTATGTTGTGTGTCCAGCAACAGGGTAGAATTAGCATCTCGGTTGCTGGGGATTATAGGCTGTGACAGATGCAGTGTAAGTAAGCAAACAGGTTAATATGTATTACATTACTGCATTAGTCCTCATTATTTCCAAGTTCAGTACTTGTGTGTACATGTGAAAGTGGCATTTATCCATGACCTTGACCATGGGAGCTGATTAAAACTGAATCACTCAGAGACTCAGCACAGCAATAAAAGCCAGCATCAAAACAATTCCTTCCCTCGGTCCCATCCTCTTTCTCAGGCACAGACATAATTGTTACTTGATTTAATGGCTCATCAACCTATAGCCATCACATGACCCAAAGAGAATTCGGTGGTTTAAGTTTCCAACACTGTTCTATTTTGCTTGCACAAAAGTGATTTAGAAATTCCTCTTGTCCTGAATTTCTGACAAGAAAATGTGACTACCATGGCCATCAAACACTACTAAAGCAATATGCTTCACTGAGGACCGGGTTCCGAGCTCTCCTGGGAGCAGCAAGGCCTAAAGGCAGAATCCCTGAGCAGCAGTACCTGGAGGTCAAATGTCAATGAAACCCCCAAACACGGTCTTTTATACTGGAGGAGGTCTCCTTAAATACTTGCTGAGCTGACCAGTGAGGAAGAAAAGTGTCAATAGTGCGGGACACTTCTGAGTGTCTCAGAACCAAAAGCATGTGCCTAGACCATCTCAGGAACCAGGTCACCCAGTTTTTCTAGGTGTAAGGCTTTGAATAAGACGGCGCTGGGTGGAAATTCTGGTTCTGCCAATGTCTAGTGACATGCACCTCAACACTGCTCGAAGCATCTGTACACTGGTGGTAATAATGCCTGAAACAGTAGATGTGTATGAGGATGGAAAGGTAAAATGCATGTAAAGACATGCCCCATAGTAGATAAGCAACGTAGTTCCTCCTTTCTCCTTTCGCATACCCATCACTAAACCTCTGGGACAAGTAGAGACTTCTGCTGTCTTGAACTAAACCTACTATTAATTCAAACAAGACTTCCTGACCACAGTCCTCCTCCCTTATTTGCAATGTCCCAAGTGACTTCTAAGACGACAATCATTCTTATTGTAAACACAATCTTCTCATCTCTCATAACTTAATGAAAGTGCCATGAAAACCATTTTCAGACACTATAATGACATGAAACTCCATGAACTTATTACCTTAAATATCTCAACCCAATAGGTGGAAACAGTTTACAAGCCACATGCATATACTATTAATGCAAAATACTATAACAATTCATTACCCCCAAAGTATACAACAACTATATCGTCTTCTCTGGGGCAATTTAGAATTAAAAATGTATTACTTCTAACTTTGAGGTTTCTCTCACTTGAGTTTCCCTCCATGCTTGTTACCTATGACTTATATTATTGTTCTAGAAAAAGGGAGGTGAAAACATATTGAGTTGAACCCTGTGAAATCACTGTTGTGTGGCCATTACCGGTTGAAATGGCAATCTCATAAAAGTTTAACCTGATAGAACCAGGCCAAGGATAAAGGAAATCAGAAAAGAGTCTGAGAAACTGTAGTGGGGCTGTTCCCCAGTGCACAGAGACTTTGGTTCCCAAACACAAAGTTGCCTCAGCATTGGTGACATACACATTGTGTAGGCCTAGTCAACTCGACATTCTTGTTTGGGTTCTCTCTCCCTACTAGGAGGGCAGGTGGTCATCAAACAGAGGCATAATTATGACTGCAATAAAAGGCACTAGATGGAAGGGGTAAAACCATTATCTCCACGCCCAGACAGACAGAGGGCAGCAGGCTAGGTTGGCAAAGTTCTTACAACCCTCCCCATTGTGGGCACCTTACCATCTCAGGGAGTTGTCATCCCTTCCTGAAGCTAATAACATTAATCATTAGCCAGCTTAGAAAGGTTAATGGGAGGTTTGAGTGAGCGCACTGTTTTTATAAAGTTGGTATTCCTGGGGATCAGGACATAAAGAACATAAGAGAGCCGTGAGTATGACCTCTCCATTAGCAAAGCCCTCCGCCCACCTCACGCCACATGTAGGACACTAGCCCCATTCAGTGCCTCATGCAGATCTTTGGGGAGGGGCTGGCCGACAGGACAAGCAGAATTTCTAGACCTGCTGCCTCGTCCCCACCTAGGACACAGTTTTCTCAAAAAGTGTCTTGCACATTTAAAATGTGTTTGAATTGTCTTGTATTTTTAATAATCAGTATAAATAGGCCAGACAATTTTCTGACTTGGTAACACAATCAAACTAATAAGATGGTCCATAAACTGCTCCCCATTTTGAAATGTATAGGCAAGAAAATTGCTTCCAGTACTCCCCCTCAATTCTACCAAAAACACAACTTCATTGGGGCCAGTCAGTTCCCTGGGGCCAGGGAGGGGAGGAAAATGCCCTGTGAAAATGCCCTCAGCCCTGCCAGATTCCCTGAAGATATGAAGAAGCTGAACGTGTTCGATAATGTTTGTGAAGCACCTCACGAGTGGTCAATATTTGTGTAGGTTTATTTTTAATGAAGTAGTTACCATCTTTGAGAGGCTCTGTGTTTATGTCAGGGTAGTAGGGTCCGTTGTTCTCTCTCAGTGGTCACACTCGGGCATCTTTTGTAGTACAACTTTACACGGACACATGAGGCTGAGTATCATCACACTCAAGTCTTTCTGGGAGGCAGTCGTCGCCAGCAATTGGAAAAGACTGAAGGCTACATACTGGCCCTGGGCATAGACTAGGCAGTTGCGATCCTTCATCGGCCTCCTCCCAACTCTCCATGGAGCTGAAAGCCCCACTCCATCCAGCAGAATGGGTAGCGAAAAGATGGAGGGAAATGACTGCAGTTTCAGTAGGAAGGCCAAACACAGGAAGAGGCAGAGCAAGGAGGGGCAGTGGGCAGGGGAACGGAGTGCGGGCCAGAAGGGTTGAAGACACTGGAGGACAATGGAGGGCCCATGGGATAGCCTTCCTGCTGGTCCAGAGAAGCAGAGACCCCACTGCCCAGTGAGGAGCAGGGTGGGTGTACTAAGGTGGAAGATTCACTCCCCAATAGCACCCAAAGTGGACTCTGGATGGATTGCAGGGGACAACTTGAGCCTGAAGTGCAGAGCTGTGTGTGTGTGCATGTGTGTGTGCATGTGTGTGTGTGTGTGTGTGTTGATCTCTTTTTGGAGGCTACTCTTCTAGGCTACTTGTTTTGCCCACCCTTCTTGAACCTATGTATACACTTGCTCAGTGAGACTTTTCGTTTTGTAATGGACTCCACCGTTGTGCTTTCCAGTGTGCAGATGTACATTCGTTATTTAATTTATTTAGCACTCATTTACAAACACCACCATGTGCTAAGGGTCAGGGACACTAGAGCAAACAGGACAGACAAGCACACGGGCACACATGCAGTTTACAAAGAGGAGACCAACAACCAAAACACATGAAGTCGCTGAGGTTATGCCAAGTTCTCTGTGCAGCAGAGTGACGTAATAGAAGGGACTGGCATGGAAGGACATTTGACAGGGTGGTCAAGGAAGACTTCTCTGAGAAGGTGATGTTAAGGTGACATCTGATTGAGGAGCCGGAGCTGCCCATGCCAAAGCCTGAGGAAGAACCACCCCAGTGAGTAAAGCAAAGCTGTGTGAATATCTGAGGGGAAACACAATGCCAGCAAGTGGCCTGTGTGGCTGTAGGAGAGGACAAGGGGGTCCCATGGGGATCCCATGGGAGAGGGGTTCCAGAGAGTCTTCTGGGTTGCCTGAGGTTCCTTTTCCTACATTCATGGGGTGCCGTGGGGAGTTCTCAGCAATGAATGGCATGATCTCACATTTTTTAAAGAGTTCTCTACTGCCCTGAGGATTGTGCTGTTAGGCAATGCATACCAGAGACGACTGTGACTCAAACTAGAGTGATGGCTACAGAGATAGAGATAAAGGACAAATCTGAGACCTCTTTGGCACATACAAGACTTGCAGAGGGGATAAGCATGGGGGAGGAGGAATATTAAAGGCAGAGGGGAAAAGGTTACAGTGGAGAATATCAAACAGCTCACTGGAAATGGAACATTTCAGTTCAGTTATAACATTTCGTCTACGTTATATCTAAATACATGTCAAATATGGAATTTAATTGTTTAATGTTTAACTTTTTTCCTTAAGTAGCAGTATCTTATAGACATCAATGCTGTCTCTTTCGAAGCAGTCACAATGCATTCTCAGAACTCTCCTACCTGTAATTCCCAAAAGATCACGTTGCCTTAATAATCCAAATCTCCATACTTTGAGGGCCAATGCCATGACTCAAGGGTTATCTTCTCCCTGGTCCATGGACACTCTGGAGAACTGCTGAGAGAAACTGGATGTGTCACCCATCTCTCTCAGGAGCTGCTTGTCATCCCTCCAGTCAGCCTAACCCCAAGCTCTGCAAAGTCCCCTGAGTGGCTAGAAACTGGCTTCTGCAGGCTGCTCAGCTCTCCCCACAGCAGGGCTCTCTAAGTGCCCACCGCAGCAGGCACGGCCCAGCCAGACACAGTCAGCTCTCCCATTGTATGGAGGCTCGGGCTGACACCATCCCAACACAGGGAAATTTCACACGCTTCTTTAAAGTCCTTACTGCCCCAGCTTACAGCTGCAAAAGCCGGCCTCGGCCTTTCTGCCTAGCTCTTGGCTGAGCCACCTCAGCCTCTTCTTGACTAATCACCAAGCCTCTTTCCCACCCCGAATTCAGCTTGAGCCCTGCAGCTGCAGACTGCGGTGGCAGGCCTGCTTATTTCCACCCCAAACTAGGCTGAACCAATGCCCCATTTGAAATGGCACAGAAAGCAATGGTACTGTCCCGTTTCAAGCAGTGCCTATGGTCAGCCTACCCAAAATGAGTGGCAAAGGGAGCTTCCCCTTCCCATAAGAGGAACCCTAAAACCACCCACCAACTTGCAATGCAGCTAGAGCCAATCACAGTAATCTATGGTTCATTTCCATCTACCACTATTAAGAACACGATGCCTAGGGCTCTATCTAGCCCAGAGAGCAATGGCCAAACCTGGTTCAGTATTTTCCCCAGTCTTTCCCCCAATGTGAAGAGAGAGTCAGGCTACCTTCTGGATTTTGCAATGTCCCTAAACAAAAATTTGACAAAATATGCGCGCACGTGCATGCGCACACACATTATCTCTTTCTAGAATAATTTCAGAGACAAACACTAAATTTTAGATTCATATTCAGAGAGGCTACAAGGACAATGTCCCACTAAAACTAGACTCAGTTTATATTAATTAGAACATATTCCATCTTAGCCTGCAATATGTAGAGTCAATCAATGATGACTTTCCTTACACAAATGATTGTTCTTAGACCAACTGAAGTGTCTGTTCTGTTGAATTTCCCAAAATGGGGGAAATCTGCCACAGTAGTGAGTTGATTTCTCAGCCTCCAGTAACTCTCAGTATTGTTTAAAGAACAGTTCTACTGCTTTAAAAAAATTTTTTTCCACTGGGCATCACTACACAATGATGCAGTCATGGCTCAAAATATTTTGGAAATTCCTCCTTTGGAATTACCTCCAGAGCCAAGAGAACATTCGTTTTAAAATAATCTCAATAGTTACAAATCTTTATACCGAGAAGGTGCATTTGATTTCTTAAATGAACCAGAAATCATTTGAAAATAGACCTGGTGGATATAGATGCTCATCTGGGTGGTACTTGCTTTGGTATAAAACAAAATGTAACTCTAAATACAGTATTAGGCAAGTTTTCTTGCATGGGTCATAAACTACCTCTGAAGGCCATTCACTCAGCAAATTTTTTTTTTTTTTACAATTACTCTGTGCCAGGGTAAATTCCTGTATGGGGCACAAACCCAGAAAATAACCAGTGATCATGTTAAATGGGAATATTTATAATAGTAATGTACACAAAAACCCCAAGATTCTCAGAGAAGTAGTGCATATCACAATCTCAGGAGAAATTTTTTAATTTTTTAAAATAAATCATCTGGGAGCTAAGAGGGGTTGACTGAAGTTTCAAGAAAAGTTTAAGCAAATCCGTATCACGGTAATCAACATTTTTCACCATGGCTAATCTGAAGACCACATTTATTTAGATACTAATTCCTTCGGATATATTTGTTGTGACACCTACTCTGTTACTTCATCATCATACTTTGGAATAAAGGGACATGAACTGGATTTCACCCCCAGATTTAGGGTGATAGAACCAAACAAGACCTCGCTTTTGCCCCTGGCTCTTGACCTTTTCTTGCCTCATAACACACTCTCCGTTATGATCTTGGGCTTTCTCTGAGCAAAAACCTCTTGGCTGCCAAGCACCATCGTTACTTAGGAAATCCCTTATGACTTCCAAAACATTCCTATGTTTTTCCTGGAATACTATTGCACGCATTTATATGCGATAGCATTTTCCTGCCCGTGCATGTTTATGAACCCTGAATTACTTTGCTTCAAACCAATCCCCACTGCTTTGTGGCATTGCAGCAGCTGCTGAACAGCACCCTATTATTAAAGGCCCTGCACCCCGGCCAGGAAGGGAACAGTCCAAAGTGTTGGCCCGGGAAACGAGGCACAAAGGCAAAATGTGGCTGTCCCAGATGCAGCTCTACCAGGGCCCTATGACTTCTTGAATAAGGAGTATCTTGGGGCACTGGGTGGCAGATTTTTCTAGTCAGGCCTCCATTTTACATGGAGGCCTCTCCCCTACAAACCTGAAACACTCACTGTTTCCCTAGGGTTTCTTCTGCACAGAGGAACAGTGGCTCCCAAGTCCTTTCCTGGGAAAATTCAAGAGTAACGATGGGCTGAGAGATTTCAGCGGTGGCACCAGCATGAATTTGAACTGTCATTTTTCATCACAATCATCTCTTGGATTTCTAAAGTGAACGCCAGGAAGACAAAAACTGAAATAACATGGCAGGTGTGGAAGTCACACCACTCTGGATCTACAGGATGAAATGAGTTGATCTTTCACCAGGCCAGGTATCTATACTCCTATGAATCAAAAGGAAAGAGAGGTAGAAAGGAATTTGAGTCATATCAAAATTTCACCTCGAGTACCAATGTTTCTTTGACTTGCTCTATAAATATTTTACTACAACTTTCAAAGTTTATAGGATCCTTAAGACTTGTAAAAAGGTTGAGTAACTGGAAACCAATGACTGATACCTACCACAGGGAGCTTGATTCCTTCTTTTTTTTTAGAATTTCATTGAACAGAATGCATTCTACCCAGGATTCCTTGAAAGGACAAACTTCTCTCTCAATTGCAGTTGTAGCTCTGCAGGAAGTAAATAAAAATGGCTTCCACTTATTAACACCATTTGATTTGGAGCCTCTCTCCACAATGTTAGAACTCAGTCCTGGAGTTCTGTGGTTCACATACTTAGCAGATAAGGATCTAGCATCTTGCTAGATCCTTAGGTCTCTTTGGGTGAACCCAAAGAGATCAGGGCCTGGATCCCTGGTGCTAGCATCACACCCAGATTCAGCAAAGCAGAGAAGGTCTTGTCTTGCTTCCTGTCCCCCAAGCTCATCCTAGTGTATTCGGGAACAACAGGTCATTGGCTTTATAAGGAAGTGTTTCCAAAAGACCCTTCAAAAAGCTGCAGGTTCACATTGTATGCTTGAGAAATTAGAGCAAGTGTCTTCTGGCTTCCAGGGATCTAAATTGTATTGCCTTTTGAACTACTTTTCCTGATTTTGAAATCCTGTAAAATATGTAGCACTATGGATATTAGTCAAAACAAGATTAATTTATCAGTATATTTGGGCATATTTGTTCTAATGATTGAATTGTGTGTGTGTGTGTGTGTGTGTGTGTGTGTGTGTGTGTGTGTGTGTGTCTTTTCTTCAATAATAAAGACTGTCTAAATTAAAATTTGGTACCTATGGAGATGCCTGGATAGCAGAGCAGTTGAGTACTTGCCTCAAAATCATGAGGCCCAGGGTTCAATTCCCAGCCCCTGCCCATGCAACCCCATATGCTAAACTGGGGTGAAACTGGTAACCGCCAGCTGGCCCCAGGGGCAAAAGTTCTCACCCCCCATGTGGGAGGCCCCAGGTTTGGTGCCCGCCCTGTGCAACCCCACATCCACCTGTGTGGAATGAAACCATGTCACAACTAATGATGTGCAACTAGGGAGACTACTCTGGGCCCTTCCCCCCTTCTTTCTTTCTCTCTGTCTCACCTTCTCTCAAAACGATAAAATAAAATGAAATAAAATTTGGTCCCTAAAGGTATGTGACTGGGTCATAGGCAGACATAGAGACCCATGCATAAAGTAAACACAGAAGCTGAATGTTTTGGCTCCTTTGGTTCGTAAGTTCCTGCAATGCACAACTTCTATCACATCTTCATGGTGTTGATATGCCTTAAACATAATTAAAATTGAAACCAGTGTTACACTGAACCAAATAAAATGAGTTAACAGAAAGGAATTACAACATATCAGAGAGATAGATACCTATTTGGTAAAGCTTTGGTAGAGCAGAGCCATCTTTTGAACATAAAAACCACAGTACTTATATATATTAGAGGTACTCTTGCATATTAAAAATTAATCTTTCTCTGTAAGAAGGTATCATTAAATTAGGATTGCAGTTACAAACACTTGATTTATACACTACTCTCTATAATTTTTTTTTTATTTTGTTTTTACTTTAGAAAAGGTATTTGTTTCTGTACAGGGTAAAAAAAAAATCCTAGCCTTGTTTTGATAGGGAAATTTGATTACCCACTTAGATATATTGGGTATGATAGTTATCTGGCTTTCAAAAATCCTTCAATTCTCCCTACTCTGCTATTTTAGAATATAAGCTTCCTAAAGCTTTGAAATCAAGACCCACATAATATATTTTCTTAGGCTCTGCAATAATCTTTGGCATTAAATAGAAGATACGTGGTGAGCGTGGAAAAAATCCAATGTATTCTTGCCAAATCCAGGATGACTTCCTTGAGGAAATGGTCTTTCCATTTTCAGTCTCTTATTCTTATTATCACATGCCTTCCTCTGGATATTTTATCAAAGGCCCGTTTCTGTATTGTGAAAACTCTGTGCCTATGTTTGACTTCCTTGTTATGTGGTGGGGCTGTGAGGGGCCGAGGGGAGACGCTTCTTTGAAGCATGCCACGTCTGGTCGCAGAGGTTCTACTCACTCAATGGCACGTGATAGTCATGTCTTCCAGAGCTGATTTTTCCCGTTTTACTGTAGATCATTAGTTTTGGCTCAATTAGCATTTTGATGAATTAACTTGATTTTCTATTTCAAGAATAAAATGGCACACGGTATTCCGATGGCAGGCACAGCTTGGCACCAAACTGGATCTGAGGAGGAAGATCTGGGCGAGGTCTGAGAAGCGTCACCAAACTTAAGACCCTGCTGGTCTTTCGGGAAATAATCTTAGAGTTTCACCTGCTCTTAACTGCCTTTACCCTTGTTTCTTTGACGGCTGCCTTCCTTTCAGGGCTGACTGAATAAGAGCTATTGACTTAGTGCTTCAAGATCTCACAAGATTCAGACCTGAAAAGGAGTTCTGGCCTGAGGGAAAAATGACTTCCGGCCCAGAGCAGAGCCCAAGCCAGGTTGGGGGCTGGATCTGCTCAGTGCTGGTTAATAAGGTAACTTTGCCATTGATCAAAGGGAAAGACCAATCTGGTGAGCCAAACACAGAGCAGAAAAATTGATCTTTCTTCTGAAGTTTAGGTGTAAATTATTTTCCATGTTTCCAGGAATTAAAAAAAAAAAAAGCCTCAACTTTTCTCCATATCATAGCTGTACAGGAGTTTTTCTAGTTAGAAATACTGATGGGTACAAATGTGTCTTTTCCTAGGATGAGTACATCTCACAACTACAATAAAAAAGATCACCCAGCATGAACATGCCTTTGATGAGGCAGCCACTTATTATGTTTAGCTGTTTCTTAATAATCACACAACTAGCCTAATCACACAATGGGCTTTATAGTAATAAATTTTCAAAAGAAAGCAAACATTTCCTTTGAGGAGATATTCTCCAATGAATATGGCATGCCTTCATTTGAAGACTTTCATCTCCAAATAGGCCCGGGCTTCTCTTTTATCTAGCTGCCTGGCTTGTTGAAAATTTCTCTGACACACAAAGGAAAGTCTACAAAATGTCCAGTCTTACCCAAGACTTCAAAAGTACTTCCTGAACCAGATAAAATCTGTCCCACGAATTTTCTCTCTTCTTACAAATATTTAGAAAAACTTCATTTCTGAGTCCACAGCTACTTGGTTAGAATTGAAGATGTTCATGAAAAAACATCTTAGGAAGCTTGAATGAGTCAAAAGTAGGAAGGGCTCTTTACTCCAAGACCTATGGTTTTATTATACAAAACCAAACACTTCATCAAGACCAGTAAAGCCACTCAAACAACAATAGCTTGAAAGATAGAATATGAGAACATTTTGACAGACTTGGTCAGCTGTGGCATCTCATAACTCATAAATCCTTTAAACATTCCTGTAAAAGGTGAATGTAAGGACTGCAAGGCTTCAAAGCACACCATATAGGGAAGAAGCCTATAGTCAAAGCTCACAGGAAAAGCACTCTGGAGATTGAAGTAATTCTAGTAATTGTCATTCTGGTGGAAATCTGCATCACAGATTTGTACCATCTTTCCCAGAGTGCGGTTATTGTTGAAAATGGATTTCAGGGTTGTGAAGCTAGGTGATAACACAACAATCATTAGTTACTCCATGCTCTAAACTAAATCACTCCCCATTCTCTAGACTGAGCATCTTCATTTAGTGACTTAAAATGCAGTTGTTTGAAAGCACCTTTGAGGTCAGAGAGCCTTTCAAGCTCTCTTCCACAACAGATTCTACTTTTTGTTGGTCTGTAGTAACAACACCCAATCTGGGGGATGCTGGATGGCTCATGAGTTGAGTGCTTGCCTTGCAGTGGTGGGGTCTGGGATCAAGCCCTGGCCCTGGCCCATGTGGCTGAACTGGGGCATGCTTCCCAGGCATGAGGCCCCTGGTCTGGTTCCTGCTCTGTGTGGCCCCACGTCTACCTGTGGAATGAAACTATGTTAAAACTAATGATGTATGGCGGTGGGGACTGCTCTGGGCCCTCCCCCTTCTCTCTCTGTCTCTCTCTGTCAAATAAGGAAAAGAAAAAGGAATGAAAGAAAAGAAAACCCAATCAGATATCAGAGGTTATAAAAGGATATGAATGTTAGCCTATATAACAAAGTCTGAACATGAATTATCCCAGAATTGGAAAAGTTAATAAACCAATTAACAATATCGACTAATCCTGAGCATTGGCAACCTTCAAAAGAAAAGAATCAAGTTACAGTGTTTTCAAGGCCTAAAATAAAAAATAAAAAACTAATTAGTATTTATTACGCACTGAGATACGTTGTTTATTAAAAGCCTTTTTTGTTGTTTTTTTTTAATTAGTTCAATAGATGTCGATAGGCAGCCTTTCCTTAGTAAACTCCCTGGGCTGTGGAATCATTGGAGGAAATTAGCTGCATTTCAATCTTTGATCCTTTAAGACCGGGGTGTGCAGCTTTGCTGGCCAAGTGTCAGTCATTTATCAGAATCTAGAGAAGGAAAGTGTTACAGTCCCTTAAATATGTAAAAAAGCAATGTCAGAAAAGCAGGGCTCTGCTTACATTAAGAAAACAATAGAGTTGATCATTAGCTACAAAAGGAGAGTTACCTTAACTTTGACTCAGAAACAAGTAATGAAATTATTGCATTGGGTTTCCTAGGAAAATCTTTTGTGTGTGTGTGCCTAATAATCTTTATGTGAAGATACTTAGTCTCCTCCTAACTTTTAATCTAAATATATGTCCCAAGTTGTCTAAGCTGCCTTATTAAAGTAATATCACAATATGAAAAGTTTTTATAATAAAAAATTTTCTAATCCTGGGCAATGACTTATTTTAAGCTATCTAATAATAGATGTTCTCTTAGAATTTGCTTTATTGTTTCTTAGTTTGTAGTTCTTATTTCCACTACACTTTATTCAGTTTTCTGATACTACATTCAATGGCATCAGAATAACTCTAGTAGTTCATGCATCTCTTAAATTATGTACTTTTCCAGGTACATTATAATGTATACATGATAATGAGTCTTAAAAAGTACTTTCACATCCTTCTTTCGTTTAGTGGCATTCCATTGTTTTGCTTAAAATAAGTAGAACTCTATTTCACTTTGGATTTCTTTTCTATGAGAAGAGTTTTTTAAATAGATACATCTATATAAATAGAGATATATAGATATGCTCTAATAGAATTTAACCTGGCAGTTTTGTTCTGACCAGTGCTAATTAAACTTCGAGTATTGCCTCATGTCATATGTTATTTCCCATCATGCAGCAAAATGGTTTGCTAAACATTTGCTCTACATACAAGATTCATGATCTACTTTTGTTCCTCTGTGTCCCCTAGTTTTCAACCATATATCTACATAATTACTCTCTCCTCTCTATACAAATTTAAGTTCCACTTTCCCAGAATTCTTCCCAAGGCTCAATATCAAATTTCTGCTTCAGCATAGTGGGACTATCTCATGCAGTCGGTAACTCTCAATCTCATATACGATGATATTTTAATTGTGTGTCTTACTTGCAAGAGATCTGATCATGTAGTATTAACCAAGTTCCTGTATTTACTTTGGAGCAGTATTTCTTTCCTGGGGCTCATTTGGCTGGTTTCACATTCTGGTGTAATAATATATCATACACAAACTTAGGGAAGAAATTAGAAAAACAGTCTATTCATAAGAATGAGTTAAGAAACTTACTGGGTTGGAAGCCTTTCTCCCCTTGTTGAGATCATTTTATTTATTTTTTAAAAAGATTAATCTGCAAATTATATCCTGGGGAAAAACTTCAAACTGGGGCTAGTGAGCACCAAATCTCTATGTACTCTTTATTTGTGTGGCAGGGTATTTCAGTGCCTTGCGAAATTGTGCTGTGCCCCGAGATGGAAGGTTCTGGAGCGAAAGTCCCTGAGTCTCCAAAGCTAGATTGAGACAATAGCCACTCTTCCTACTGTAGTTCCATGGACTTCACTAGGACAAATTATTACTGGTTTTATTCTATGTGTGCCATTCCTCTCCACTGTCAAATACTCCAGAGAATAATTGTTCCCACATGGAAACATTCTTTTTGAAAAATCTTTCCTAGAAAACTGATATTTTCTATCAGTTCTTTTTCACTGGAGGTTGCAAAGACAGAATCCCCATCCCTGAAATTTTGATTCTTATAAAGGAACTTTTGTACAGGTACCCACTGATTTGTTTCCATGGGATTTATGTTGGTTGCCTACATCTGGCTGCCTACAGCAGTCATCCACAAAAACTCCCTCTCTTTCTTTCTCTTTCCTTGTAATTGATGCGAAAACATCTTCAGGACCCTTATTCCCCATCTTCTTACTTGGCCCCACTGTTTGTTCATGGCAAAACCTCTCGTGGTAGAATATGTGGTACCATGGGCTGTCAATCCCTCCCTCCCTCTCCACATAAGAGCCACGCCCCATTGTTTCAGTTACCATTGTTGCATTAAAAATTACCCCAAAACTTAACATTTCTTTCTGTTCATAAATTTGTGGGTAAGGAATTTGTTCAGAGTATGATGAAAATTGTTTTTGTCCACGCAGCAATACCCAGGATCTCCACTGGAAAACCTCTACAGCTCGTGATAACTCAACAGCTAGGGACGGGAAGCTTCTAGAACCACCTTCACTCGTATGTCTGCAGGTTGACACTGGCTGCCGATTGGGACGTCAACCAGAACACTCCTATGTCCCTTCTCCATGTGGTCTGGGCTTCCTCACAGAATGGCCAGCTCAGAGCTCCAACAGCAAGTATCCTCATCAACCAAGTGAAAGCTTCACCGCAGCTTTCAACTGAGCTGTTAATGTCCTACAGCTTTCTGCTGGCTACAAGCAAGTCTCAAGCCCGCCCAAGCTTAAGGAGAGGCAATACACACAGACTTCACCTATCAATGGAGCAGTGTCAAGAAATTTGCAATCTTTTTCAAGCTACCACACTTACAGTCTCACCCTGTAAAGGCAGTATTCTTAGAGAAAGCACAAGAGAACTCATCTCTTCATAAGTTCTCTCCACATCCATACCCACACATACCCTGTAATGGCCTTCACCCCAGGACACTCACTTCATGTCTTATTTTTCTCTGAAATATACTTAAAGTTTTCTCCTTTGTCCAAAGTAACAAAATAAAAATTTTTTAAAAACCCAAATAACTGCAGCTTAAAAAAATTAAACCTATAGGGAAAGGCCAAATGAGGAAACAGCCCAAAAGGAAGCCTGCTCTCACACCCCACTCGTAAACACAAGCACATGTGCACACACAAATCCTCCTTCACTTTGGTTTCCAGCAACTACAGAAAACAATCTTGGAGGAGATGCCAGGATAGCTCAGCAGCTGAGTGCTTGCCTTGCAACCACAAGGTCTGGGGATCAAATCCCGACTGGCCTGTGCAAATCCATATGCTGAACTGTGGCACAGCTAATAACTACTGGGATGGTGGCAAAGGTTCTCACCTCCCGTGCAGGAGGCCCCCAGTTCAGTTCCCACCCTGTGCAGCCCCACATCCACCTGTGTGGCGTGAAACCACGTCACAACTAATGATGTGCAACTATGGAGACTGCTCTGGGGCCTCCCACCTTTCTCTCTCTCTCTCTCTCTCTCACTCACTCTCTCTCTCTCTCAAAAACAATTCAATAAATCTTTAAAAAAAAAAAAAAAAGGAAGCTTGGAAATTTCCAATGAACTATAAATGTACTTCAGGTACAGAAGGCTAGAAAAATGGTGTCAACAGTATATTCTATTTTCAAAGTGGAGTGAGAAAAACAAATCCTGCTGTAAGCAACAAAACTAGCAATATATAAATGAGCAGAAAGCTGGCCCAAATCCTTCAGGCAGAGAAGGAGATGGGAGCCAATCTGCATCAAGAAGGGACCCAAACACTGTGGTGAAAGAGAACTCCCATCTTGATCCATCTTAAAAAATCCCTATCCAATATAAAAGACCCAGCTGACACTGGATTCCAAGAGGTCAGTATTCACATATGCAATTTACTAGATAGCAATACACCCACATTGTAAATGAAGAAACTAAATCGGCATTTAGTGGCTTGAAAGGGCCAACGTTGGGTTCCAAATTTGGTTTGCTGAAGACTGGGTCACCTTATGTGTTTCTTTTCCCTGACAGACTTTGAACTCCTCAGAAATATGGAATCTATATCATTCATTTCTGAATCTCCAGAACTTAAGCACTGTGCCTGGCACAGAGTGGGTGTTTTGCAAATCTTTTAAATAATTGATAACAAACAAATGTTGCTAAGTCCCAATATATTAAACTTGGCGACTGAGAGAGCAGCACAACTGAAATGCAGGTTCCAACACAGTCTTGTTGTCTCTACAAAGTCCAGGTAGGTGAGCCTGCCTCTTCCCCATCACTGCAAATATTCAGGGGCTTTAATTAGATGACTATAAAACATTTCATTTCTTTAGTTCCCAGAGAGATTAGAAGTTCTTCATCTTTCTAGTCTGAGAGAGCTTTGTCAAAATGTGTCTCTGAGATTCAGAAAGACAGTATAAGAACCTCTTTACAAATGTATTCACTTGCTCATTTATTCACTGAACAAAGACTTATTGAATTTTTTTTTATGTGCCAGGTACATGATATAAATGGGACTACAATGGGAAAAATAAACACAAAGAAATGATAGAACAGTTTTTTCCCAACTATCTACATTAACTTATCCCATCTCTGACATTAAGACTAATAGTCTCGATTATAAAATGTGCGGTAATTGAAAGTTAAATTTTTATATCTCTAACCTGCAAATTAGGTCATCCTCTAAGTTAAATAAGACATTTTCCTTCACTATATTATCTCAGAGTCCATGTAGCAGCTGCTCTTTTATGCTGTTAGATAATCTGAACTTGGGAGAAATATAAACAAATTCCCTCAATACATATTCATATTTAATTCAGTTTAATTGCCCCAGTGCTGCGGGTGCCAGTCTAGTTTCTCTTCACCTGGTTATAATTTAAAGCCCACTGAGAGATGGATGGCATGGTTTGGTAAAAATAACAAGCCAAGTACTATACTGTATACTGTATGTTTTCCCCCAATTCGATAATGACACAATTGGCTAAAGGCTTTTTAAGAATTAACTTTACAGTGACAGTTAAAGTTAAATGGGAACTTTCCTATTTAAAAAAATTTCCCATCACAGTTTCTTTACTACACATGAAGTACCAATTTGAATTTCTGCTTTTTAGATACCTCAATAATAGTATTATCATCATCATTATAGTATATAATGATATTAACAATGATCATTTTAATATCAATATATAATATTTTCTAAAATTATGTTACTGTTTTTGAGAGAAGATAAAGAGGGAGGGAGAAAGAAAGAAGAGGGAGGGCCCAGAGCAGTTTCCACAGCTGTACATCATTAGTTGTGACATGGTTTCATTCCACACAGGTGCATGTGGGGCCATGCAGGGTGGGAACCAAACTGGGGGCCTCCTGCCTGGGAGGTGAGAACCTTTGCCGCCATCCTAGTGGTTACCACTTGCGGCGGATTTCAGCAAATGAGTTTTCACAGGCTGAGGCCAGGAATTGAACCCCAGACCTCGTGATTCTGAGGCAAGCATTCAACCACAGAGCCATCCTGGCATTTCTCAATATACAATATTGAGTGAATGGATTTTCTTTCTCATTTATTCAAGAACATAGCAGTCATATTTTGAACTCATATGCATTGCTAACTGGTATACTCATACCAGGTATGGGAAAAATATCAAATGCACTAGTGTGTTCATATAGCTTTATCATAACTCATGTAAATATACATATAAACATATTAACATTTATATTAAGAGAGGGATTTTACCACTTAAAACCACTTTAAGAATATTAACTATATACATTGTAATAGTTGGTTTAAAAAAACACTACATTAATCCATATATATTTGGAATTGGATGAAATTCTGAAGATTATCTACCAACTAGTCCCAATTTACAGGTGAGGCCTCTGAGCACCATAGAAATTGAGCACCTCCTACCCAGTGTCGCCTCAGTTGCTGCTCTTCACTCCACTCCACAGGGTCTCTTTACAAGTGTATGTTTTCATTAAGCTCAGATAAAAGATCAAATTCACACTGATTTTAATCACAGGTATACAGTAAATGGTATTCTTCTAGCACTGAGTAACATAGGTTTCCTCCCACATAATTTTAAATTTCCCCAAATATAGAAAGTCGATGTTAAGTTAAAATGATCACATATCAAACTTCCTTCCAGTGAGTGTTGGAGTGCAAAACATTCTTCATTTTGAGAATTCTCAAAGGCCATTAAGGTTTATTCAGGTGTACAGAACACAGGGCTTACAACCCACAGCTTTTATTGCCTTTCCTGAGATGCATGACGGTGAAGGTTCTCGTCTCCCATGAGGTAGCCCCCAGTTCAGTTCTGCCTTGTGCAGCCCCACATCCACCTGTGTGGAACGAAACCATGTTGAAAACTGATGACGTACAACCAGGGAGACTGCTCTGGGAACTCCCCTTTCTCTCTCTCTCTCTCTCTCTCTCTCTCTCTCTCTCTCTCTCTCTCACCTTCTCTCAAAAAACAAACAAATGAACAAACAAAAACAACAATACAATCAATCTTAAAAAAGAAAAATGACTTTGCCAACTACCACGGAACCAGGCTCAAGAGATGAGCCTCATAGACTCAGTATCAATCAGGAAAGCACGAGTGTGAAATGGAAGCCCAATCCACTCAGTTCCCTTTACAGAACTGTTAGCTCCACTCAAACACCAACTGTCTTTTCTGCCAGAGAAGAAGAAGCTGCTTTGTCTCGTTCACTTCATCACATAAAACCACGTGATGAGTTTGACAGCTGCGGCTTGCTAATTACCAGGCCAACTTCTCAGCATGAGGTTTGTTGCATCAACAGGTCCTGCAACAATCCAGCAATTGTTTGAGGAAAGCTTGGGCACTTGAGGTTGAGCATTTTCATGTCAATTATCCCCACTGGTTGTTGTGACTTGGAGCTGCTTCAGTGGAATGAAGGGAACAAAGTAATGAGACCTGTACACAGCGAATTGGCTCTGAAGAGCATTCTGGTTGCACCACTGCTTCCAGTTGCAGATCTGATGAGAGGGGTCAGTGTCCCACACCGCCCTGCTCCAGGAAGACACTGCATTTGGAGGTCAGCACTTAACATATTAGGTTGGTGCAAACATAATTGCGGTTTGGGCATTGTTGAAATTTGCTGTTTGCTATTGGAATACATTCTTAAATAAATGTGGTTATGTTACACATCATTTTAATGCACATTTCTCACTTTATGTATTTTTTGCTAATGATTTATTACTTGCTGTTTATTTTATATTTATTTTAGACTATGGAAATGATATTAGACAAAAAGCAAATTAGAGTGGTTTTCTTATTCGAGGTCAAGATGGGTCATAAAGCAACAGAGACAACTCGCAAAATCAACAACGCATTTGGCCCAGGAGCTGCAAATGAACATACAGGGCAGTGATGGTTCAGGAAGTTATGCAAAGGAGACGAGAGCCTTGATGATGAGAAACATAGCAGCCGGCCATCGGAAGTGACAACGACCAGTTGAGAGCAATCATCGAAGCTGATCCTCTTACAACTACAAGGGAAGTTGCCCAAGAATTCAACGTCAGCCATGCTCTGGTCATTTGGCATTTGAAGCAAATTGGAAAGGTGAAAAAGCTTGATAAATGGGTGCCTCATGAGCTAACCAGAAATCAACAAAATCATTGTTTCAAAGTGACATCTTCTCTTATTCTACGCAACAACAAACCATTTCTCAATTGAACTATGATGTGTGATGAAAAGTGGATTTTAAACAACCACCGGCAATGACCAGCTCAGTGGTTTGATGGAGAAGAAGCTCCAAAGCACTTCCCAAAGCCAAAGTTGTACCAAAGAAATGCCATGGTCACTGTCTGGTGGTCTGCTGCCAGTCTGATCCACTACAGCTTTCCGAATCCCAGCAAAACCCTTCCATCTGAGAAGAATGCTCAGCAAATTGATGAGTTCAACTGAAAACTGCAATGCCTGCAGCTGCATTGGTCAACAGAAAGGGCCTGATTTTTCTCCACATGTCGCACAACCAACACTTCAAAAGTTGAACAAATTGGACTATGAAGTTTTGCCTCATCTGCTATATTCACCGGACCCCTCACCAACCAACTGCCACTCCAAGCATCTCAACAATTTTTTGCAGAGAAAAAAGGTTCCACAACCAGCAGGATGCAGAAAATGCTTTCCAAGAGTTTATTGAATCCTGAAGCATGGATTTTTATGCTACAGAAATAAACAGACTTATTTCTCATTGGTAAAAAATAAGTTGATTGTAGTGGTTCCTATCTGGAGCCTGGTTACAATGATTTAAAATTCAGGGTCCAAACCCACAATTACTTTTGCACCAACCGAATAGAAAAGGTTTGTTTTCTATAGAAATGTCATCCATTTTCAACCCAACATACGTGTTTGGAGTTTGTTACTTTTGAAACACAAACTAAAAGACTGCAAAACCAAATTAACTTTCATTCTTGCAATTTTTTTTTTTTTTTTTTTAAGGGAGAGAAAGAGGTAGAAAGGGACAGGAAAAATAGAAACAATACATTTTCTTGAAGGATGTGGAATCTTCATGTTTGAAAAGAAAAGCATATCAACAACAGAAAAGGACAGGATAGTGGAGAGTGTTACTCTACCAAAATCCATTTCCACTTCTTCCTAAGCACAAGTCCAGACCACACTTCCTTCTCACCCTCACACTCAGGTGATGTGTCCAGTCCTGTAGACTGTGAGCAGAGTGACAAGTTCCACTGCTGGTCCTAGGCCTCAGGGAGTGGCATGCCTTCTCCAAACACTTTTCTGCTTCTCACAGTGGAACTTGGACATGCCAATAACCAGCTTCACCCATACATGTGACAGTTCTTCCAGGGAACAGGGGGATTGGGTCGGACAGAGCAAAGACGTGCAAGGAACCTGTGTGCTTAACTAGCGGTGGGACAGAGCAGCCTGCATCTGCAACATTCACCTTGGACGGTCATATGAAATAAATAAACTTCTTTGTCTTTTAAGCCACTGTGTTATTGGATCTCTTTGAACAAAAACTTCGCTTTTTGCCCTAATATACAAATGATTCTCAGAGCAAATAAAAGGGGGGTTTCCCAGGTCCTACCACCTCTTCTGTACTCACTCTAATATATCACTTATTATCTCAAAGAAAGCCAAACCTTTGCCAAGACTGTGGGCAATAGTTCCTCCAGCCTCGAAACTCTTTCTTCAGGAAAGCAACTCACTCTCAGCAATAGTGATGTCTCCAGCGTTCTTTTTGTTTGCTGTTCAGTCTTACAGCTGCAGCCACGGGTTCTCAGGCTGTGGTCAGGAGCGACTTTTCTTCCAAGCAAGGAAAGTCTTGTCCATGGTCCACGGAGTCTGTGTCACCTACCAAGAGGCCTGCAAGAAAGTGTAAATTCAGGAGTAAAATGAAATATGTGGAAACTGCTAGAATGCCTATATCTCTTACACCCACATACAAGAAAATAATCACTTTTACAAATCATACCATACACACCCTGTAGGGAATTCTGTATGGATGCCTATTTATAGAATGAGCTATACCGCACTGCCCAAAGACAGACAATGAGTTTAACAACTATTGCCTAAGATGATTTTTAACTTTGATTTTTAAAAAGTAATAGATATCAAAGAACATGATATCCTTGGGTTGTGAGTGTATTGACATAAAGGATATGTTAATACAGAGGGTGCCAAAAAAAAAGTATACACATTGAGGAAAGGAAAAAAACTGTATTAAAATTATAATATATACCGTTTGACTTCTACAAGTACAAGAGGTGCTCAAAGTGGTTCCCATCAGCATCCAGACACTTCTGATGACAGCAAATACTGCTTGAGCAACATTGACCAAAGTGTCTATTCATATCACTGCGAATGCCATTTCAATTTACAGTGAGTCTCAAACTTTCCACGAATGCATGTAACTGTTAGGTGTGTTGGAGGTTCTGTGGCGTAAGCACGCCTCCATTGTTGTACTTCCACAGCATTCTCGAATTTCAAATACCACTTCGAAATGGTCTTGCGCTCCTTAAATAACGACTGTGCTTTGCCATTTTCTTTGCCTGCCCTGTCTGTTGTGTGGTGATACAGGCATTTAGTTAGCACCATCTTTTGAGCGAACGTCATACTACACATTGCTAGCGTAATTCCATTCAACTTTGAAAAGTAATACATAGATAACATCTCTTCAAATGTGTATACATGTTTTGGTATCCCGGGTATATAACTTATTAATATATAAATACCTTTTAACCCTCACTAATAATGATAATGATCTATATTGACACTGACAAATATGGTAGCCACTAGCCACAGATGACTAATAAGTCCTTGAGATGTGACTGGTGCAAATAAGAGACTAGATTTTTACTTATGTTTACTTTAAGAAATTTACATTTGAATAGCTGTGTGTGGCCAGTGGCTACTGTATTCGAGGTCACAACTTTGGACAAGAAGTCTACACAGTTTTTGTGTAAAAGGCCAGATAATACCTATCTCAGGCATTGTGAGTCCTGTGGTCTCTCTCCTAGCTACTCACTCTTGCACTGCAGTATAATAGTAGCAATAGATAATATATAAACTAATGTATGCTGTGCTCCAATAAAGCTTGATTTGCAAAATCAAGTTTTGTATATCAAAATTATTGACACATTTGTGACTACTTTCCATGATGTTTTCAGCTACTAAGGCGGAGAGATAAATTCACATCAAAGGGTTAGCAACAATCTTTTGCAGTATCTGGATTTTTATTTATTTATTTTCTTTATTAAAGACCCAGGGCAAGAAGTGATTAACCTAGAAGAGTTCCTCTTGAATCTCAGCATTTCAGACCCTGTGTGACTTAGAAGATGTAACTTGGGGCAGAACGTCTTTCCTTCCTTGAGTTTCCAGAAACTATATTCCGGAACTGAGCAGCCCCTTTCTCTGCCTTCTCCCCAGGGCCCCGCTCTCAGCCCCGGGGCACTGTCATCACATTCACGGGGTGTCCCCTCCTGTCACACCCTTATCCCTACAGCCCAGAAGTGGATTAAAGAAATGCTCTAGCCATTTTGTCTGACAGAACCAGATTATCCTTTCAGAGCTTATTTCTCTTGTCACCTTTATTTGATGCCAAGATATGAAGATTAAAAATGTACATAAATCAAAGCCTTTTTAGCACATGGTAAAAGCAAATCAATATATTCAATTTCCCAGTCTCAGAGAAGCCATGTTTCATTTTTAAATTTTACCTCAAAAGCCATAACTGATGAATACAGGGCACACTGTATCCTGCACATTAAGTCTCAGTAGGAAAAAAAAATTGAAAGAAAAATAAAAAAGAGGGTGTCAGAGCCAAAGAGACACAGAAAATAGACTCAATAATGAAGAATCCGAAACAGTCTCAATAGGAAATGCTTTCCACAGACTTTCAGTTGAATATTAATTAAAGAAACCTTTGCTTTTAGCCCACGTTTTGCACCCTGACACATTTCTCTGTGATTCAGGGAAAGGCAGCGCCCCTGCCGGAGCTCCAGGGAGCTAATTGCAGCCTGGAACACAAATGCTGATCATTAGAAGGGCGCATATGTCCGCAAAAACAGAGCATTCACAGTTTCCTTTTGTGCTCATTTTGGAGGCAAATAGGTCTTTCAATGCACATGTAACATTGTCAGTGTTGGATAGAAAATACAATGTGTGACACTGAGTACAGATTAAAACAAAGTTTTTGGAGACAACTACATCAGTATGTATACACACACACATAAAAGTGTGTATACAGTAGACTCTCTAATAACCGGTTGCTTGACAGAGCCAATTGCTTGAGTTCTGGTTAATGGAGGGTCTACTTACATTCATCAGCATCTACCAAACCCCACGGGTGCTGGCTAACTGAGAGTCGTATATGTATATGCTTTTTCCTTGTCTCTAGGATGGCGCGTGGCCTCCTAAACTTAGCATTAAGAGTTGTCAGCAAAGCATTGCCTAGTTGTGTGCTTCTCAGACCCCATGCAGACAAAGGGACTTCAGGACATCAGAACAGTTTAACTGAGGAACTGCAGTAGTGTCTGCTTCCTCCAATTGCCTCCTATTTCATCACCTTCCTTTCTCAGTACCTCTTACCATGATATGTCCCATTCGTAAGAGCAAAAGTACCTGCTGCCACCAATGCCCAAAGCCCCACACCACCTCAATCAGCAGAGCAAAGGCCAGGATCTGCCGTGTGGCTACCTAGGCTGGCCAGCCATCCCATTCGAAATGAAACACAAAACAACAGTGCTGTCCTGTTTCGAGTGGTGCGTAGGGTCAGCCTACTGACACCTTGAATTTAGCCCAGTGAGACTAGGCTGGCCGTACATCCTGTTTGAAATGACACAGTACTGTTGTTTTCTGTCCCATTTAAAATGGGACGTCTGGTCAGCCTACTAATTGGTGGGCATGTCTAGTGCAAGAGGCCCCACTTTACAGTGCTGACTGGCGGGCCACGTGGCACTAGAAGCCAGTGAAGGAACTCTCTGGGTGAGTCTACAGGTAGAAGTAGCGTAGAGAAGGTAAGGACAAAGAGAGCCCCCGCAGACACCCCGTCCATCCATTATAACATTACGGCAAAGAGAAGGCGCACAGAGGGAAGCAAAGGAAAGCAGAGGAGAAGTCCAGGCCGCAAGGAGACCTCTCCGCTCTAGGCTCCACCCTCAGCCCTATGCTGTGATACAAACCTGCCTTAGGAGTCATCTCAAGGGGTGGTCACCAACGCAGGTCCCCCGTAAGGGGCACTTATCAGTCAGCAATGCTCACGCAAATTTTGAACATATGATAAGAATGATGCCACCTCTCTCCATGGGTTAGAAAGGCACTGGGAACCTGTCCCGCTCAGATAATAACAGCTGTGAAGACTTCTCCAGCTTAGAGTCACAATGTGACCAACTGCATTTGAGAAGAGTGGCCCCGTGGCCAGGAGAAACACATTGCACACCTCACTTGGGTAAGGTGACCAGATGTCCCGCTTTTGGTGGGACAGTCTCGATTTTTAACAATTTGTCCCGCGTCCCGCAGCGTTTTTAAAAAGTCCCGATTTTTGGAAAGAATGCACGACAAGCTAGGGAACGGCGGGAGATAGACCCAATTTTTAATCAAGAACCCCCCTCCCCTCCCCGGTCAATGGTGTCCCGCTTTACCAATATTAAAATTTGGTCACCTTATTGGGGCTCTTGGTAACCCTCTGCGGTTGTCTTGAGCAGAAGAACCGCACGGGCTCCGACTCCGTGGTGTGTGAGGAGTGAAAAGCCCTGTTCATCCAGACTGAGCTGTTCTCCAGACACACTCAACACTCCCCACTACTGAGACCTCTCGGGGTTTGCAGTGTTATAGTTCCCACAAACTCTCCCATTGCCCTCATCCCCTCACTCCTTCCCACACACACACAAACTGCCCTAGCCGCTGGTCCAAAGAACTTGGTTTCCTGTGTTAGTTACTCCCCATTCTGGCTCCGAGGTTGCCGTCAGCATACTGGAATGGAAGAGCAGTGAACTTGCATGAGGGGCTCTGAGTTCTAGTGCATCATTAGGAATCATTTGACCATTCCGTTTCCTTGTGAAAATTAAATTATAGCTGAAAGAACACCCAGCTGTCAAATTCTAAAAATTGGCCAAACCTAGAAATCTAGAATGTATTTTACAGAAATTGGCAAAGCCTTGAGGAGTAGAATACAAGCAAATAAAACTGTCCTAGCTAAGAAAGAGGTGACAAGCCCAACTTACCTGGTTTTTAGAACACTATCAATATTAGTATTAGTGATAAGTAAAGATACCTAAGAAAATCAAGGGCCTTAATAAGGAGCTTTAGATAAATTAAAGAGTAAGCTGTAAACATTTACAGTTAACATAGATATATCATAAAGGAGTTCAGATATCCCTTGTATTGACATAAGAAAAAGTGCCCAAGGGAAACACTTAGTAAGCGGTCCAGCCAGTGTAAAAAATTATTTCAATGAGGGGAAAATATAGTGAAAGTTGAAAATTTGAAGATTTTCTGATGTGAAGATATGGAGCACAAACATATGATTCTCCAAGGAAATCGGATTCCAAAGGAAGCCAAGGATCTGTATACACATTTTTCAGTGAAATCACAGGTAAATCCCCTGATGCTGCCACTGAACCATCCACACATTAAGTGAGAAAGTTCAGAAACCAGTTTTCCTTGCATAATATAACACACATACAAGATAGATACACAAGAGGGTTTTTCTCCATAGTTCAAGGAAGTTCAAACAGGAGAAAGAAAGGTCGCTGGCCAGGATTAGTGGGGAGTCAAGGCTAGCATATTGGAGGAAATTCCTTCCCAAGTCATTTTCTCCCCCAAGCAGCAGAAACCAGTGAGCTTCTGGCCCAGGGCAAGGCCCTCACCCTCACTGTGGCATGTGCACGCCCCATGGTGGGTCAGCTGTGCTCTATCATCCTATGAGCCTCTGGGTAGTAAGGGGCAATTTTTTTTTATTTTAACCAAGTACCACCTGTGTATATAACTTTTTAAAGTTCTAAGTGAATGTCTCTTACGTCAGAGGACAAGTGAAGGTGAAATAGTCAGTGCAATAGAACTCACACTACAGAACATTAACACAATCATATCCTCTTGGAAACACCAAGAAGTGTGCATAGGACATCTAGGCAAGGATGCTAATAGCAGCACTTTTCATTTCTAAAAAATACGTCTATCTCCAAGTAGAAGAAAACGACTCGATATTCTAGAGTATATCCATACCATGAGATACTATGCAAACATTAAAAAATAATAATAAACATGGGGATGCCGGAATAGCTCAGCAGGTTGAGCACTTGCCTTGCAACCGTGAGGTCCAGGGATCAATTCTCAGCCCTGGCGCATGCAAACCCACATGCTAATCTGTGGTGCAACTGGTAACAGCCGGGATGGCAGTGAAGGCTCTGCCTCCCGTGAGGGAGGCCCCCGGTTCGGTTCCCACCCTGCACAGCCCCACATCCACCTGTGTGGAATGAAACCATGTCACAACTAATGATGTACAACTATGGTGACCGCTCTGGGCCCTCCCCCTCCTCTCTTTCTCTCTCTCTCTCTCTCTCTCTCTCTCTCTCTCTCTCTCTCTCTCGCTCTCTCTCTCGCTCTCTCTCTCTCTCTTGACTTCTCTCAAACAATGGAATAAACCTTTTTTTTAATTTAAAAATTAAAAAACCCAATCTTTGTATTGAACTGAAAAAATCTCTAAACTATATTGTGATATTAAAAAAAAAAAAAGTTATAGATTAAGACTAGGCTGACCAGACAGACATCCCATTTTAAACAGACATAAAACAATAGTACTGTCCCATTTCAAATGACATATATGGTAGGTATATGGACACCTAGAATTTAACCCAGTGAGACTAAGCTGACCATATGTACCATTTGAAATGGGACAGTACCATTGTTTTCTGTTCATTTAAAATGAGACCTCTGGTCAGCCTAATTAAGACATACAATGTGATGTTGTTTGTATTTTTTAAATCCTACATAAATAAATCATAAAATATACCAGAGCTGTCTAGAAAGAAAAAAAAACCTAGCCATTGTCAATATAACAAGAATGGTTAGGGGAAGCTGGGATGGCTTAGTGGGTTAAGCGCTCCCTTTGCAGCCCTGGGGACCGAGGATCGAATCCCGGCCCCAGCCCCGGCCCGTGTGGACCCATGTGCTGAGCTGGGGAGTGCCCCCAGTTCAGTTCTCACCGGGGCGAGACCCTGGCCCAGTTCCTGCCCTGTGCAGCCCCGTGCCCACCTGTGGAATGAAACTATGTGGAAAAACCGATGATGTGCAACTATGGAGACTCTTCTGGGCCCTCCCCCCTTCTCTCTGTCTCTGTCTCTGTATCTCTCTCTGTCAAAAACAATAAAAATAAATCTTTAAAAAAAAAAAAAAAGAATGGTTACATGGCTGGAGAGTTTCCAAACAACCCTCGTATATGACAAATGCATAAAAACGAAGTTCTGGAAAACTCATAAGAATATTTGCTTTTGGGAGGGGAACTGATAAGAGATGAGGGTTCAAGGGGCATTTCAGTTGCACCATAAAATGTTTTCAACTAGAATATATGCAGCCACTTCTCATGTACCGACCTGCTTAACGACCACCGGAACTTATAGCCAGTTCTCCAGCGTGGGGAGTGCCTTTTCTCAGGCTGAGTCCCCAGTACCCTCTTTCTCAGTCTTTGTCTTGTTCCTGCAGTCTGTTAGTATTCACTACATGAAGCATTCGCAATCATACAAGACTACATTTTTGTATGTAAGTGTGGTGTCACGTGATATCTATTGAAAAATACATACCCTAGGGGGCCAAGACACACTGCAAGACATCCGTCTTGAAGTTCCTCCCTTATCAACCAATTCACCTAAGGACCTAGTCGAAGGAACATAACTTGATCGTTATGTGAGGAGTGCCTATATTGTGTTACACGTGACAAAATGGTTGAAATCAGGAACCCTGAGGCAAGACTTGCCTTTTTAAAATTTCAGCTTCACTACTTAGTCACTGAAGCAAATTATGTCACTTCTTTGAACCTCAGTTTCCTCATCTATAAAATGGGGAAAATATTAGTTCCTAACTTACAGAGTTGTTATAAGAATTAAATGAATATGTACACCACAGGCTTAGCACAAATTAAATACTTAATTAATGTTTGTTATTGTTATTGTTATTACTACCATTTCTAGTATTAGACTTAACTCAGTATGATAAGGGGGGTTCATCGACAGTGATTGGAACCTCACTCCACTAATAGGAAATGAGCAAATGAGAGATAAGTTCTCATTTCTGATGGAACAGTCGTAACATCTGACCCAAGAGGAACATGTCTCCTCTGAATCCGAACTGGAAGATGTAAGGGAAGGGAGGAGTCCTGGAAAACACAAAGAACCCTGGACAAGGAGTCAGGTCACTTTGATACCTACCTCAAATGCTCAAATGAAGTTCTAAAACCCAACTCAACCCTGAAAATGTTTCTTATATGATAACACAAAGGATCCCAATCATGAACACCTAGAACCGGCAGGTCATGACCCAAGGCTGTGGGGTTTCCAAGTCCAGAGCCTGCTCCATTGTAGGGCAGAAGGTTCGGCTCATGACAGCAGGATAAGGGGGTAAGTCAGGATTTTTCATTCTTCTAACTTATAAATAAGCCTGATTTCATTTTTCATTTTTTAAGAACCTGCAGTTGAGCATGCTTAATTCGACTGAATAAATTAGTCCTTACTATCTCAAACTCATCTAGAAGCTATTGTATAACAAAAGCATTTATTTTAACATATGGTACCACACACACATGCACACAATCTTCTCAACCTATCAATTATAGTCATTAGAAACAAAAAATTCAGAATTAGTCCTTGATAAAAGCTAAGTGATTTCAAGGCAATTTAAAGATGTAATGGACAGTCTGATTATTTATTAAATTTCTAGTTAGTCTGTCAAAAAGAACAGAGAAAAAACTCCTATGCAGCACTCTCCATAGGCACTTCTAAACTTGAGACGTTTTTTTTTTTAAGTCTCCAGACCACCAGGGGCCAGGGGCCTACTTAAATCAAATGTTAAGTGCTAGAAGAGGTTTAAACTAACTACTTATTAACTAAATTGTTAACGGGGGATAAGATCTCATTTATAGAGGTAGTACTTTACTATTTGAGTACAAACAAGAAAATGCTGCAATACCTTCATCATATTTGCTCTCTGGGAAAACAATAAGTGAATATGTATTTACTGATAGAATTGAGTTCTCCAAGCAACAACTTGTTCAGCCTCAGGGAGATTTTCTAATAACAAAGGATTTGCCGTTTGTTTTGCATTTAGTGTGGACTATAATGAGTTTTCAAAGAGTAAAAAAGGCTTGAGGACCATTTGACTAAACTTTTTCAGAAGAGTTCAATGCACACAAACCATTCATTAACAAGGCCAGGATATCCCTTGAGGTGAAATTTAGATTTCTAAAATGTGATTTTTATTATATTCAGAGCCAAAGCCCAGTAGGAATACATATCAGCTTAATAGGGAGAGACGATTTGAAATTCAATTATGGAGAGTACTTTTAACAATTCCTGGGTACACTCTTTAAGAATATATCAAATGAGTAAAAATGACAACTTGGAACCATGTCTTTATATCTACAGAACATTTTACTCTAACTGAAAGTTTCTATGGAAGATGAATTATTCTGAATATAAATAATTCTAGAGATATTTTTTAAAGAAAGCGTGAACCTATGATGAAAGATAGTTTATGGGTGGCATCCACAGTTGATGTTTATCTAACACTTCTTTATGCAACAGAGAAAGGCTATGCCAGGCAGTTTTTTCAAGGAATCTGTGTTTCATAATGGAAAACCAAACAGACCAGATAAGTGTATAATGACACATAGATGAGTGATACACACTGCATACACAAGTGGCCTACTACTGCCTTGAACACAGTGAGGGAAGCCAAACTTATAAGAACTGTCCAGAAACTTACATTATTGACCCCAAAACAAAACAAGCATATGCAGATCACAATTTTTTAAAAAAGATTTGATTGTTGTGACAGGGAGAGAAAGAGACAAAGTGGAAGGGTCCAGAGCAGTCTCCACAGCTGCACATCATCAGCTGTGACATAGCTTCACTCCACTGAGGTGGATGTGGGGCAGCGTAGGGCAGGAACCTAACCTGGGCCTCCCGGGTGACAGATAGGAACCCTCACCACCATGCCATCGAGCGGCCACCAGCTGCACCGCAGTTCAGCATATGGGTTCACACGTCTGGGGCCAGGATTCGATTCCCAGACCTCATGGTTGCAAGGCAAGTGCTCAACCTTCTGAGCTATCCCAGCATCCCCAATGATCACCATTTTTTATAACAATGAAATATCAATATATCAGCAGTGCCTTGGTGACCGTGAGGGTCTTGGACAAAGTGAAATTCACAGAGGGTTTGGGTCTGGGCAGAAGGTTTGTAAGTCTGGCATAGTTACAGTGCCTATTGATGAGAAGATTACTCCTTTTTCTATTTCAAACATTTATATCATTATTTTTTTATGGCGGAAAACAAGAATTCTAGAATATTAAGGAAAAAACTATTAAACATTTTACAGGAGGATAAATCCAAGAAGATATTCCTTTAGTATTTCACCCTTACAAGCAAAATAAATGATAAGCTTCTAGTGCATAAGTAAATAAAAATGAAAAATATTAGTAGAACAGTGCAGGTTATAATTCGTTTTCCATTTTTTTCTGTTTTCTCTTTGTCTTAAATTTAAAATGCTTAGTTGTATAATATCTCAACAATTCAACAAAACAAATAGAGAAGAACGCAATTGCCAATGAACCGTTCCACTGGTTCTCAAACATGTTATCCTTTACTGAATCTTTCCTTTGGTTAGCTTTTTTTTTTTTTTTTAAGAAATAAAACATTTTCATGACAATTGAAGCACCCCATTTCATTCCTCAACCTTCATTACCAGAGACAGATAATAACTTGACTGTGTTTCATATTTTGCAAAGACATAAAACTTTAAGCAATATGTAGTAATGTTTGTACATCTTTAAATGTATAAATGTAGTAAATTACATTTAAAAATTGCTAATAGAAGCAATCCTGAAACATTGGGATAAATACTATTTGGCAAAAATGTATTTTAAAATATTTTGATAGACTTGGTTTGCTGATATTTTCTTTCAGATCATTGCATTCATGTTCATAATTGACAATGGCTTATCATTTTGCTTTGTTCTACCTTACTTGTACAGTTTTATTATCAAGGTTATACATACAAAATAACTTGGGGAGTTATCCTTTTTCTATTTTTTAAAAAAAGTTTATACAAAGCAATGTTTATCTGTTCTTTGAAGATTCTGTAGTCCTACCTGCTTCTGGCTTACTTTTTGGAGAGGGGAGGAGGCCAGGGGAAAGCTATAGATTATTAACTGGATTCACTTCTTTTGTGGTTATAGGTACATTTAGTCTTTTTGTTTCATCAATTTTTGTAATTGATACCTTTTAGAAAATTTTCGAGATTCTCCAACTTTCCAAATATGTAATATATTGTCAGAAACTTATCTATACTAATCTCTGATAGGTTTTTAAATCTCCATCTGTAGTTATTCTTTATTATCTTCCATGCCTTCTCTACTCTTGTCCTTGGTCATTCTCTTCAGAAACTGCTTAATCACTCTTTTCAAGGAACTAGCTTTTCGTTTGGTTGATTTTCTGTATT